>RDPX01000122.1:100791-160122 GCA_003991215.1 Morbakka virulenta
CTTGAAAAGATTGAAAAGTACCAGCTGTTGAGAGATGAGGTTGCCCGTTTATGGGACTTAAAGAAGGTTCTAATCATACCTGTTGTCATAGGTGCTCTAGGTGCAGTAGGAAAGAAGTTTGACGACTATATACAGAAATTAGGTCTTAAAATCAGGATAGAGGTAATGCAAAAAACGGCTTTGTTAGGAACGGCAAGAATTTTGAGGAAAGTGTTGTCTTTATAGACCTGGAAAGAGGACTTTTGGGACCTTTGGTGACTTGCTGTCACCTGCTTCCATAAGTATAATGAAGACCAGAATAATATAATCTTATTCTGAGATAAAAATATTTTACACATAATAATAATAAGAAGAAAAAGAATGAATGAATGTGAATGTGGGTTTTTTCACCCATCCATCAGTAGACGGTGTGTAACCACTCGCTAATAATAATAATAATAATAATAATAATAATAATAAATAATAATAATAATAAGGCACAAATGCCATGAAACACTAATTCAGACCCTCGCAGGACCCATTTTGATTTTCTGCACAGGACTTGTTATCCTCATCTTAAACAATACTTTACAAGACTCATAATATTCATTTCAGTATGCGATGCAGACAGTAAGAATAATGCTTATTTTAAGGGCGTGGACATGATGTCTTAGAATCAGAACATACTATTGTTTAAAACCAATATTGATATCTTATATCGTTCCCCTCATAATTCCAGACAACGAAATAATTTCAAAAAATTCGAAGGAATCTTCCCATAAACAATATGATGATGAAATTACAAAAATTGGTTAGTTTTATCAAAATCTATATTCCATCGAGCATTCGAACTGTCTTAAAAAACATTAAAAATAGCAGTTTTTGTGTCTCAATATTGAGAAAAAGGAAAATATCAATGACGGTGAATATACTGATTACGTAATTAATCATAAGAATTAAAACTATTTTAGGACTCGTTTGAAAAAGGAAAAACGTTGCAACAAATTGCTAACAAAAGTTATTCTTTTTAGACTTCTGCACTTTTGTGAGAAGCAGTTTCATGTCTGAATTAAAGTTCATTACACAAATTTGAAAATAATTTGTTGGAGGAAGATAATTTTTATAGGATTTCTTGACATGCTAACGATTTTGACCAGTATATTCAAGTTGTGTAGTCCCACTAAGATGAAGCTAATGCTTCTTAATAGGAAAAAGACATCTGTCCTTTATTTAAGGTCATCTGATAAATACCAAAATTTAACTTAAAAATAAATGTCAATTAATGCTCCTTGTATGGAAACCATATTCTCAAGAAAGAGAAATTGGAGTGATGGATTAAATAATTATTTAAATAGCAAAATTGGGAAATATGTTATAGAAACCATATAGCGAAATTTCCATTGTTTGAACTAAAGTAAAAGCAATGTAATTGTTATATCAAATAAACCCTCTTAACGTAATAATAACTTTTGATGTCACTGTGGCAATTAAAGAAGTGCAATCAATAGGGGACTCGACCATAGCAAATACATTTTTTTTTCACCTGCATAGGCAGTAAGAAATAAATTAAATGTATCACGTGACACAGATTTCAGTAAAAACAGGAAAAACAAGCTGAATTTTAGGTATGACTTTTCTTTTGCAGACAGATTAGAAGTACTTCTTTGCTAATTGTTATCAGGCGGTTTCGTTTTTTCATGGACTAGTACTAGGGCATACAATTTGGTATTATAGGAATAGAAAATAAAGGCATTACTACATGGCGTTATAAGGTATCACACATCCAAGGGATACCATTTTGCCCTTACGAACTAGGAAATTTACCATCTACAATGAAAAATAAAGGATCTAGTCAGAGTAAAAGAAAACGCATGGAACAATTTAGTACACCTAAAGGTATTTTTAAAACAAAAAAATTGTAAATTGCCA
Source organism: Morbakka virulenta (assembly GCA_003991215.1). Lineage (NCBI taxonomy): Eukaryota > Metazoa > Cnidaria > Cubozoa > Carybdeida > Carukiidae > Morbakka > Morbakka virulenta. The sequence goes on from RDPX01000122.1 coordinate 102,700, forward strand.
CAAATAGGGAAAATCTGGTTTGAATCAAGAAGCAGGAAAGTGTTTCAAAAGGATTATCACCAGACACAAACAATTTGTGTGTAAATGTCACTAAATAGCTTACCTAAAAAAGGTACCTGAGACATTTAATTTGCTAAAAAAACTCGCATAGAGCGGAAGGTTAAGTATTTCATTTCATTTAATGATTTAAAGGCAAAATATCCAAGTTACTTTGCGATAGACAAAGGAAGAAATAACGGATAAAAGCCAACAACTGAGAGTAAACAACACCAAATAGAACGACAGATAATTCTTGAGAACTAATTAGTTCCCCAAAAGCCATAGGAATATCTATTTAGAACGTATTGAGAAAATTGAAAAATTGAAGCGAGAGGGATAGTGATTTAATACGCAAAATATTTTTATTCAAATCGTATAATCTTTGGAAGATGTATTTCTAAACAATGAAACGTAGGGTGGAAGTAATTTAGTTAATAAGCAGCTTCTCTGAGGACGTTTTACCATTTTGAGAACAGGAGAATGCTTTTCTGATTTCATGATCATGATTATCACAGAAACTTTTGCTGAAATCAAATATTCTACATCTATTAATACATTTTTTCATGATTATATCATAAGTTACATTTAAGGAACAGTGATATGTTTAGACAAGTGATATGTTTGGTCAATACATTTTTGATAAAAGGAGATAAAATATACAAACCTGTAGAGTGCTTTTGCTTCGTAGAATAACATAAAACAGGAAATGCGAAAAGACCAAGATCTTAAATTTCTGGTAATCCTGTAAGGTTGGGTGGTACATCGACGTGACAACACCCTTGTTAGCTTTTTCAAATGTTAATGAAGATATAGGTTTGGTCAGTTTCTCTGTACAACTGTGAATATTAAACAATAGGTAAGGATTTATAAAGATAAGTTGGAAACAGCAGAAATGTGGTTGTTCAGAGGAATACTCGAAGTGAAAGGAAATTAAATAAATGTGCATTGAAAGAAGCCAACCAAGGAAGGTACTCAGATGAAGAATTTGTAACAGATGGCAAATGATTATAAAAATGATGATTTCTATTATCACACAAATTTCTCTAACAAAAAGTATCCTATTTTATTCAGAATCACTTGGGCCACCTCATCCGACTCCCCACTACTCAGAGGGTTTTCATGACAATGATATTGTGGCTCCATTAGTAGGAAAATCTTTCTACGATCATAGTTTCTTTCCTTTCGGTATACAACCCGACTTCAAAACTCTGCCATGTTATTGCTTTTGTACCTCTCATAATTAGTACTTTTTCAGACCTAAAGTGAATTGATTTCTTTCAGCTCAAATTCTCCTTTTTTTATTTCTTTCTTTCTTTCTTTCTTTATTCTTTATTTCCTTTCTTTTTCTTTTTTTAGTCTTTTTCACAGAGCTGCCATAGCTGCAAACCACAACAAACAAGTAAGAAACCACAGTTCAGTAAGAATAATCTTGACAGTCACATTCACTAGATATGAGTAGTAATATTTTAACTTTTTAAAAAAAAATTATTTATGAATTTCGGTTTAGCAATTAAATTGGCTAGTCTAGATCGAGTTAGCTAAAAGTGAGAATGATACGGAGAGAATAAACTATGCTTGTAAATTAACCAATGAGAAGATATTAAAAATAACAAAATCAGTTTCAATGACAGCGTATATAAGAAACCAGAACAGAAAATGGGTTGCATATGTTGCAGGAGCATCTAACGACACCTTGGCAAAAAGGCTCATGTTCGTCGACGAGAAATAAACAGTGCTGGAAAATGTTTTAGTGCAAGAAGTAAAAAAGGGAAAGAAACATTTCTGCGGAAATGCACTAAGAAAACGTTTTAGTTTGACAAACTAACTTGCATGTTAGTCAGTGCCCCAGAGTCCCGTAAGGGCTATTGGGTTAAGAACTTATGTATGTACGTATGTATGTATGTATGTATGTATGTATGTATGTATGTATGTATGAGTTGGTACCAGCGTTTCTAACTGTGTGCAGATTTATGTCAGGTTATTACTTTGTTTTTATAACACTTTGCACTTCAATTAATTGATTCACCACAGCGATATTCAACATCTTAGAAAAGTACAACATTCCTTTAATATCCTACTGACTTCGCCTTTTAAAATCATGTTGTCAATATTGATGAGGTATTCCATTAAAATGTGTCACCTTTCCCTTTTCTGTTTGAAATGTTGCAGAAATCAGAGTTTCTCGTTCCGTATTGGGTGCAAAGGGTGACTAATCTTAACTGCTCTGGATAGCTACCTTCCTGTGGTACACCTGTTGTAAACAAAGAGCTATCTCATGGATCGAGCGAAGGCGGTATAACCTTGGTCTGTGCTCAAAGATGTTGAGGATCTGGTTTGGTCTTTAGTTGCAGGAAAGAATTGGTACTGTATTCGTTATGTCTAATGTTAATTTGAATTGATGATTTAATGTGACTGCTGTTCACAATTTGGTGGCTCCAATTCATCTGGGTTAACTGCTGGTTTCTTGGTTTGGTTAGTGAGATGGTGTCTCTGGAAAAATACTCAGTTTTTCTCTAGCTGTAAAGGGGTTGGTGACAGGAATGGGATCCGACAGTAAATATATATTGTTCCAATCTATTTATGGTGAATTTTTATTGACTTTTGGGGAGTAATGATTTGTGCATAAAAGCCAGGAAAGGGTAAAAGACCCGCTGGTCAAAATTTGCGAATAGCAACTTGGAATGTTGGGACATTGAAAGGAAAGTCTAATGAGATTGTGGAAGAGTTAACAAGGCGAAACAGTGATATGTGCAGTTTGCAGGAGACAAGGTTTCTGAACTCGGCTTGCTTCTGGGAAGGAGTCTGTCTACAAACTCTTCTGGGCTGGTAACGCACGTTGTACAGGTGGCGTAGGAGTATTTGTACATGAAAGGTGGATCGAAAATGTGTTTAAGGTTAAATGTCATTCAGACCTTTATTATGCTACTGAAATTGTCCTTTCAAGGTAGGATAGTGTGTGTGTTATCAGTATACTCCCTGCAAGTGGGGTTACCAAATGCTGAGAAAAATAGCTTTTATGACTATCCTGTGGCTGTGTCTGCAAATCAGGATATTACTTACTTTCTCTTTTCCTGTGGTAACTTCAATGGACACATAGGAATCTCTGCTGCTGGTTATAAATGAGTACATGGTGGGTGGGTTTGGATTTGATGAGCGTAATGTTGAGGGGGAGCGCCTGTCGGAGTATGCTACATCTCTAGATCTGGTGGTATGTATTTCCTTGCTCAAGAAGAGGGACCGACACCTAGTAACCTATCAACCTATCAACCCAGGTTATACCAGCACTCAACTTGACCATATCCTTGTGAGGAAAGTTTGTAGTGAATACTAAACCTATCCCTAGTAAGGAATGTGTCTCTTAACACAAACTTCTTGTTTGTACTACATCCGTGAAAGCCCAGAAACAGGTAAAGCAGGTGTTCGAGCTGAAATTGCGTCTCTGGAAGTTAAAGGCAACTGACATTAGTAATGCTCAAAGTGTGACTGAAGCTGTATCTGCAATGGTAGAGCAAAGCAAAACTGTAGAGAACATTTGGAACGATCTCAGAAATATTCTTTTAGAACATGCTGCCAAAATATGCGGTACAACAAGGAAGGGAAATTGGGAAAAGGAAACCTGGTGGTGGGGTGAATCAGTTAAATACTGTGTTAAACGCAAGAGAAGAATGTGAAAAGAGTGGCGAAAGGGACTTGTGGAAAAACAAAAATAGTTGAATGGTAAAAAGAATGCACAACATGAGGTTTATCTTGCCAAGAAAAATGCAGAGGACAGACAATTTGTTGACGTCAACAAAGGATCTAGTGATTTCATTAAGATGGCAAAACAAATGAAAAGAGAGGGTAAAGACATCATCGGTAAAAACTGTGTAAAATGATGATGCAGGTAATCTCTGCTACACCACCGAGACAAGGAAACGTGCTTGAAAAGAGCGTTACCAGAACCTTTTAAACGTTGAGTTTCCATGGTCAGAAGATGATCTTCCTCCTCTCCAAGGTTTAGTCCCTGTGATCATAAATGAGGAAGTGTTGGCTGCTGTCAAGTCAATGAATAGTGGAAAGGCTCCTGGTCCTTCAGGAATTGTTTTAAAATGTTGAAATTGTCCTAATATGCTACTAGTGACTTGATTACTTTGCTTGCCAATGGTATCGTCTAAGAGTCTCAGATACCTTTCGAATGGAAAGACAGTCACATATTAACTTGTTTAAGAGCAAGGGCAGTGCCAATGAACATGGGTATTACGGTGGTTTGAAGCTAACAGATCACATTCCTAAGTTAATTGAGCGCATTGTTGAGAAGCACATCAGATCACTTATTGATATCAATGAGATGCAGTTTGGATTCTTGCCGGGCACTGGAACGACGGATGCTATTTTTATTGTAAGACAGCTCCAAGAAAAGTCTCTAGTTAAGCACAAGAATCTCTACATTGCCTTCATTTACATTGAAAAAGCATTCGATTGTGTGCCCTGTAAAGTCATCTGGTGGGCTATGAGAGTTTGCATATACCAGAATAGTTGATCATAATTGTTAAGTCCATGTATAGTGATGCCAAGAGTAGGGTTTGGGTTGGCAATCAATTCAGTGATGAGTCTCCAGTGAATGTTGGTGTGCATTAGGGGTCAGTTCTTAGTCCCTTGCTTTTCATCATGGTATTAGAAGCTTTATCACGAGAGTTTCGTACAGCTTACCCTTGGGAGTTACTCTATGAGGATGATTTAGTTGTTGTTGCTGAGACACTGGATAAGCTGTCGGGAAAGCGTTTGGAAAAATACGTTCACTGAAATTTTCCGTGCAGAGTTTGTAAGAAAGATGTTTGCCAGAGTGTTAGCCAAGTTGACCAGCCAAACCCTTTGAATTTTAAAGAGAGCCTACTCAAATAAAGTTGGTCTTTGTTTCTGATGGTGATAAATAACAAATATGGCTATTGATGGTTTCTGTCACAAGGAGCCGGCTATGGCACAGTCCAAATCCTTCGTCTTAAAATCTCAGTCCCATTATATTGCTTTTGTATCATTGGGGAGGAAAGAATAACTATTTTCATGACAAATATGGTAAAACTAAATTTAATGGTGGTTACAGAGGTGTCTTCCTGATAACGGCAGAGCGTATTACAAAGGTTAAGGGAAAATGTGACAGTTTTAAAGCAGAAAATTAAAGAAAAATTAAGCGCAATATTTGCCAATTACAAACCCAGAGTTAAAAATAGCAATACCAATGGCAACAAAGAAGAAAGACCCAGAAGGTCAAGTAAAACCAAGACAATGTCAATTATATGAAAAATGCGTGTAAAAAAGTACTTCAAAGGAGGCCTTATTAATACTACTTTATAGTGAATTTGCCTTATGGAAGCAATTAAAAGCATAGGACCTTTTAAATTTAGAGAAACAGAAGAGAGAAAAGCAATAAGCAATTAGTTCGTTAATAAAATCTACGGACATTTGCTCATTTAACACCTAATTAGAAACAAATCTTCAACAATCAAACAATAACCAGGGCGTAGGGGCATGATACAACCTACCCTCTTTTAAGCTTCTTGGTGGTTTTGTTGGAAAATTTTCACCTTTGTCAAATTAAGACCACGGCAATGCTGGCAACAAAATATTCTTTGACCGATGAAAAATTATTTGCTTTTGCAACACAGAGTTTTTGTTACTTTTCTGCTTAAATAAATACACAATATTCTGATATCTTTTATCCCTTGTACAAACCTTCTCTTATGCCGATGTCTCACAAGCTTTTCATCTTCGATAAACAGTAACACCGATAATAGCAGATGCTTCCATCACCATACTGGATTTGAAATTAAACAATTCTCCCAGTGCTGTGTTTCCTGACCTCTTTTCATTCACCTTCTCAAGATACTAATGTTCCTTTCGATCTTTCTTTTCCAAAACGTTACCTTCCTGCTTCCTCTTATTCATTTTTTGTTCCATTTTTTCCCACTCTAACACGCTATGAAATAAAAATAGGTGAAACAGGAGAGACTACTATTCTGTGACTGAAACTGTTTTTGTATTTTCGACTACAGAATTTATCAGAACTACTCGCCGAGCAGAATACTACCTCTCAATTTCTCTCTATAATGCAAACATTTCTTGGGTAGCACTGTGTTCTTGCTCGACCATAGCCTTCGCCCTCCTCTCAGCTCTTAACGAATGGATGCCCCTATAAATATTATATAACATATTAACGCCACCTTTTTTATGTGGACATTTTTAAACTTTCATTTTTAGTATTATTATCTTGACCATTTTTATCCCTTTTCCTTGACAAGGAGCAGACAGACATACAGACACACAGAGAGGACGAAAGAGAAATAAAAACAAAGAATAAGAGACAGAAGGGAAGAAAAACATGCAGAAAGAGAAACACACAAGGAGCAAGAGAGAGAGAAAAAAGAGAGAGAGAGAAAAGAGAGAGAGAGAGAGAGAGAGAGAGATGAAAGAAGAAAAACAAATTAAATGAGTCAAGCTGAAGAAAACAAACAGCAAAAAAGTATAGTAGCGAGACAGAAAGAGGAAAGACCGAAACCAAAGTGTGAACACAGAAACCTAAAAATATGGTGAAAGAGAAAATGGTAAAGGATCGTAATAACCTACATCCAAAATGGACGCCGCACCTTTACTTACATTTATATATAAAGCCTTTTAAATGGAGAAGTTTTCACTGAAGGCTATTACGTGTGAACGAAAATGGGCATTCATATTCACAGTTATTCAGACTTAGGACATCTGTGATAACAGTATATATATATATATATATATATATATGTACATAGTTTATATATGATATGACTGTAGATACATCCTGTAAAAAAATTCGTATATAATAATATAATAAAAGCTGAAGTAATATCACTGTGGGGAAAAATACCACTGGTTTTAGTACAGCTTGGAGTTATTTCTCAATAATTTTTTAATCCCTATTCACTAAAAATCCTTCTTTATGGCTCACTGGAACTTAAATCCAAAACTTATTGGATGATCTAAATTGCATTTGTGTATTGGTTTATGGCAGAGCCTTATATGATACAAAAAAACCCCAGAAAAAACAGTAACAATTGGTTAACCTTAAAGAAGCTTGTTTTCTTAATACTATCACAGATTTCCAAGGTGAACTTTGTAGAACCTTGCCGAGGAAGGTAAAATTTGCCATGTCTAATGATTGGCTCATAAGTTTAATTAAGAGATGGAACTCCAACGGTACACACGTGTTTTTCTTTTTTTCCTAAAATTGAGATAAAACACAATTAATACGGTTCTAGATTTAATATTTACTTGGACAGTTGAATTCTATTGTCGAAGTAAACCACTTTCGTAGACTATGTGTGTATCGTTGGAGTCTCATCTCTTAATTAAAAATATTCCATTCGTTCATACTCCTGTCATATCAAACTTTATACGTAGCAAGTTTTAGGAACTTGGTTACGTCAATCACACCTCAAGCTGGACCAATATAACTGGAAACTCATTATTGGTTCTTTCAGAAAAATTGCTTTAGTTAATCCTTTGACACACATTTACTGCAAATTATTATGGGAAGGTAAATGAGATGTTAAAGTAGAAACATGTAACTTACTTAGCAACGAAAATCTGGATGTATATATCATAGAATAAAGTCTACTTATTTTTGCTAACGGCATTTTACGGAGTATTTTTTTCTATTGGTTAGACAATGGCCTGCCAGCACATTTATTTAACTATTTTGCATTTTATTTTAGATGCTGCAGCTCAATGTAAAATACATAGGTAATAAAAATTAGTTTTCAGGAAATTGAAGTGCAAGTGGAGTTCTTTTGTATAAATTCTATTATTGTGGCTAAATTACAACTATGCTATGAACACACACTTCGCATTAGCTAGAAGCCCAAAAAAACAGATAGGAAAAGCTCTTATCTAATTCTACTTTGCTTTTCTACTATTTTTGAATCAATATTCATAGGTATAATTTATAGCGGATGAAATACTGATACCCTCTGAATCTATGTATGCTGTCCTTGCTAACAAATGCTAAAGAGAGAAACTTTGTTACAGGAAATATTAAGCTACACTTTTCAATTTTTTACATATTTTTCCTGTGGACATATACAAGCATATTTTAGCTGTTATACTGCTCTCATATAAATCTATCCATACTATTAGTCAACGACAGGTATTTTACTTTGGAAAGTCCTCGCTTATCGACAACGTACAAATTATCTCTTAAAACACCAATGCAAGGACTAAATATAATGTTCCATGATAGACATTTGTTTTGTTGAAAAACACTTAATGGTATAATTGTCAATAAAAAAACAACAGTCGAACAAACATTTGGGTTTTTTTCAGCTGTCACTTGCAGGTGATTTTAAGGAGCATGAGTTTTGTCGTTATATTCAAGTGCTTATATCTACAAGTGCTTTATCATAGTTTATTGCAAATTCAAATTAATGCTGACAGGTTCGTAAAACTCTTTTAGTTAATTAATAAAAGAGAGGCAGAAGTGGCTGGTATAGAAGACAGAGAGAACTCTATATATTAAATCTTGTTACAATGTTTTATGGACTTTACGTAAAATGTAGTAATAAATAAAGTATTTGAAATCTTAATAGCATTCAAATGACATTTTTTGAGATATTATTCAATATCGTCTTATCAAAATAATTTCTCCTATAAAAAGACTAACCAGGAACAAATTCAATTGTAATATACATCAAACCTCATGAAAAAAGAACAGGCAGGCAATCAAGTTATTCACTTTTGACAATATTATTGGTTGCTTTGCAATTTTTCTAATGAGATTTTTCTAAAGGAATTACTTCTGGTCTCAAACATTTGGAGATACCATGGATGCTGAACTAATCACGTTCCCTTCAAAGTTCTACATTCTAGGACAATAAAACATCTACTGGTGGGCCGAAGAGTACCCCTGCTGTTAGATAACTAATGGGTTTAATTTACTCCTAACGAAGTCCTGTTTGACAGAGAGATAATATGTTTCATGACGGGATTTCTATCAAAAGAGTAGCTGGACTTCAATTCGATAAAACGATACCATATTGATAACTTATCACTTGTCAGACGTGGCATACCTCTCTTCAAGTTTAGTATCGATAAGATCAATTTTTCACAGGGATCAACAGGACAGATGAAAAGCATTACGTCTGTTCTCTACAATGTCAGTCTTAATGAGGAATAACCCCCGGTAGGATATTATTTTAGCACAATAAAGGCTATTGTGGACAAACGATTTCATGAGTTTTTGGATATTCTACCAGACAGCTGGTCAATGTTTGACATTCAGTCTATGCAGTCTTCACACTCGTAAGAAATTGTAAAATGCGCAGGTAATGACAATAGTGGTTTTTATCAATGATATTCCTGTTTAGGATTTGAAAATTCCTTTTTAGTGGCCAGTGACCTAGACAGACAAGGAAAAGAAGAAGGAGGTTCTTGCAAGTTATTTCAAATGTTACCACCACTGAAAGCTACACCAATGGCCACAAGAAGGTTTGTTTTAAAGGTTTTTTAAGAGAGATGTCACCTGGAAAAATAGCAACCAAATTGTGGTGAATCTGTTTATTTTGTAATAAACCTGGTTTCTAAAAGTCAATAATAATTTCATTGTGACTAAGTATAGGATTTACCTGCCATATGGATAGTTCGTGTTTGACAACTTTCTTTACATTGGACGTGAAACTGTTCTTCGCTTTTAAATTATTTCAAGAAAAACGTAACATTTATAATATTATCGCCAATGCAAAGGACGTAAATATCATGGAAAAATTAGTTTTTCAACCATGTATTTTGGTCTTGTAAAATTTTTATATTAACCTCTCACTTGAAATATTGAAAAACCAAGCCATGATTGCTAACGGAACATTGCCACAGGAGAACAGCTCAATCAACCAAAGTACAAGACTAGCTTTAGGAGCTTTTACAGCAATATTCGATATTCTTGGTTTTATTGTCAACTCAGTTCTGCTTTTTATTTACATGCGTTACGCTCATTTGAAAACATCAACGAATATTTTTTTGGCATGGGCTGCAGTTGCCTCTATGTTAATGGCATTTTTAGGTTTTCTTTTTAAAGCTTTGCCGATGGTAATGAATCGTTGGATTTTTAAGTCATATGGCTGTCAACTTCACGGGTTCGTTAGCTGTGTCATTGTTTACACTATAATAATTCTCATTGCTATGGTATCACTTCAGCGTTTAGTTATAGTCTCTAGACTTTCTAGATTTGCAAAAAAGTTACGAATTCGACGAGCAGCTCTTATTACTATGTCAATTATCACTTCAACAATCTTACTAAGTTCTCCTCCATTGTTTGGGTGGAGTTCCTTTGATTTGGATACCGTGTATAAATCAGGATGTTATCATCAGTTTAGAAAAGCTGACAGGAACTCAATAAGTTATTTACTTTTTCAAAAATTTACGTTGTTTTTCCTTCCGTTGGTTATCATCACAGTAAGCTATTGTTTAGTTTTAGCGACAGTTCATCAGAAAACTTTGTCCACTAGACGATCATTAAGAAGTACAACGACTCCAAGGTCAACAAGAAGGCCAGATATCAGAACCGCTCGCACCATATTAGCACTATTGCTTATACTCAGTGTTTGCTTTCTACCTTTTGAGGGCTATCAAACGTATGTGGGTTTTGGAGGACACTTGAATATAACATGGTTTGTTGCACTGGCAACTTTGAGAGATGGACTTCTTATGCTTTGCCCAGTATTACATGTAACTTTAAGTACCCGATTTCGTAACACCATGCGCTCAGTAATATCTCGTAAAAGAATGGACTACTTACCCGATACTGGGATGACCAGTAATACATTGCGATATCAACGAGAATCACAACGAGATCAAGGTAGGCAAAAAAATACCATTGGCTATGCCACTATACCCAAACCAAAAAACTCTGTTGTTAATTTGGTGCCTGGCCGAAGTAATATTTTACAGTTCAATAGACCAAAAAGCTATGCTTGTAGTTCTTCTCTTAAGACAAATGTTACGATAGACTCTAGTTTCATCGAACATGACAACATTCAACTGACTGATATGATAACAAAAGAAGACAGTGCCATTTCGTGCTTTTTGCTTACACCGCTGTATCAATGCCATTCTAACTCGATAAACAATACACAAATAATGAAGACTCAATCTGATATAAACGGATGCCAGAGTAAAGTAAATTCAGAAAATGGACAAGACGAAGCTGAGGAAGATTCTACCAATTCAGCTTTAAGGTATTCAGATGCCAATAATAGCGATGGAAATGACTACAAATTTGAAAATAGGAAATGCAACAACAATGACACCAATCAGCTAAATGTAGATCAGCCAGACGGTGAGTCTTGTCAACCGGATAATCTGAATTGTCTTCATGAAAAGCAAAATAATGACCACAAACGACCTCCACCACCAAACCTTTTACCAGGTACAACGGAATTAAAAGTACCTTTATCGGATCGATGTCATAAAATTACCAGAAAAGGTACCTCCCCAACAGTATCTTTCAATCTTCCTTCTTTTGACGAGGAGAGTAGAGTTGGTCAGACCTACGTAAAGGATAGCGATGAGCTACCAAATGAAAATGTAGAAATGAAAACAGTATCCGAAACACAGGGGAAAGCCTTTCCTACGTATGGGGTTATACCATTACAAAAGGGAAATATCAATGCCCATGATACCAGTGAAAATTCATTTTTCTACAGGAAAAGCTTTAACACAATTTTGTTAACCCCAGTCCTTCTACATTCTCCAAGGTCACACCAAACGGGTAAGGTAAGACGTTTTTCTAGCGATTGTGCTCACTGTGAGAATAGGAGAGAACAACAGTGGGTCAAAAGAGCCAGGTCTATGTCGAATCTCTGAAAGGGCTCAAAGAGATAAAACCTTGACCTCTTGTCAAGAGAATGGACTTAGGCTAATATTTTAAGAGTTAAAACATTAATCCCAAAGAAACGTGATGGAGGTTTAGGATGCTATTAGGTACTTTTGTTCAATTTTATTCCCCAGTATACGAAGATTTATAAACCAGTTATGGAAGTGGACCTATAACCATTCACAAAATTTAACTAATAAAATTCGATAGCTTTGTGAATTAGTTGCATGGAAGTTTCTCTTCCTTCGTACCTATAAATTCATGAAGTACAATTTAAGGAGCTCAAATCTTTGTAGCATTAAAAACGATTTGGCTTAAAGATCGAACAGGACACGACAGGAAATGTAAATAAATGTATGTTTAAATGACATATAATTGCCATATGCTATTTGATAGTCGTTAGGTCGTTAAGGATTATTGGAAACTTTAGAAAAGATTTCAAGACTGTTTAATAGTTAAAATAGCGACTTAATTAAATATGAATTAGTACTACAGCGACATATTTTAAATGAACAGCAATAATAACTAAGTATGAGCTCTTTTTAGGGGTAGAAATGAGATAAAATAGAGATTGTAATGTAATAAATATCTCTTTTGGCATTTACCTAACATTTTGCGTAGAACTAGAGACCTTTTTCTTCTGATTAGTATACTTTCATTATTGTACACTTCTGATAGAATACTACACTTTACCTTCCTAGATTAGCTCCAGGTAGTTCAACTCTTACTTTGATCATAATACCATCTCATAGCAACCCTCTGACAAATTCTGATACATATTTACAAAAAATTAAATGTTCTCTGCTAAGAATGTTTTGTAATTCAGAGTTAAAATGTCTTCTATGTGCCAGGAGAGCTTTCTTAATAAAATGTACTCATTTTTATTGGCACATATTTTAGTGGACAGATTACACATTTTAAATATCTTACCCTAAAATTAAATAAATAAACCCCCTCTGCATAGAGAGTTGAACATTTAAATAAACACACACACACACACACACACACATATATATATATATATATATATATATATATATATATATATATATATATATATACATATATATATTAGTAAAAAAATAAGAAAACAATTTTCAAGACTTCGTAAAAAAAATGCTGACATTGTAACTATGTGCCATCTGCTCCATTTCCTTTCAATACATTCTGCCTCTGTAAGATGTTAGTATCTGCATGTGTTTGATTGACATCGGCAATCAAAAAGTCAAAGGTAACTCATTAACAAAACAGTCAAATGCTGGAATAGACTTCATTACTTTAATGGATTTTCAAATACTCTGTATACTTAAAGAACAAATCAGACTAGCTTATCTGTGCGTTATGTTTTTCACACTGTCGTTTAAAAAGTTTTAAGAAGCCACAATATTTAAGGTACCAACACACCAGATGTTGGAAAGCAGACGATCACTACTCACACTCACACTATAAATTATTTTGGTTAGGTGGCTTCACAGTGGTCGTTTCCGGGGAGTCACTAATATTCCAAGGTAGCACAGGTTTCTCTAGAAGCCGGGAAGGAGACCTTTGGAGCTGCAGCCCCAAACATGTTTTTGTTCAAATATTTTTTTCAGTGTCAGCGTTAAAGAGTAAAAATTTTGATGTTGCAGAAAAGCCACAGAAAAGTTGTTTCGAGAAATGCAGTTGTTGAGGGTTTTAGAAAGTTGAAAGTCGAAAAAGTTTGCGCTCGGCGTCAATCATGCATTTAACCTCGAGCAGTAACTAGATCTTAGTCCCCCTATCGATTTCAAGTTCAACCGCCCGCGTGTAGTTTGATTGCAAATTAAAAAAAAGACAAGAAAGAGCTTTGAAATGAGAGTCTTGTCGGAACAAAGAGGTGACAACCATGAAGTCAGAATGCAGTAAACATTAGGAAAAATGTACCTGGAACTTTTCCATTAGTTCGTGATATGATTTAAAACTGAATATCGTATAGAGGGAAAAAAGGATGTAAACAGTACTTTTAGCAACCGAAACAAATAGTTTCCTTCCTCGTTAACGGTTGTGTCATTTATTAATTGCACGAACAAGGTGTATCAATATACATGAATATGCATCATGCTTTTTGAATGTATATATATATACATATATATATATATATATATTTATGTAAAGATAATGAAGAAAAAGAAAAGAAACGAAATATTGATTGGTTTATTTTTCATTGAAATATTTGGTACCTCTTGCAACTTCATCAGTCAAAATTTGTAAATTATAACAATCAGTCAAACGTTTACAACTTGAAACAGTTTTGAGTGATATTAGAAACAACAAAAGAACAAAAGGTTTAATTTGAAAAGAGGATAAAAATTCTACCTCAATACACTTGGATAAATTAAAAGAAATAAAAGTAAACTTGGCCATAACCACTAGAATTTTGACTGTTGAATTTGCAAGTGGCAATGAGATATGTAAAAAAAAATCAACATTCCGATTTGTTTCTCTTTTTCTTCGTTGAATCTAATAAACGAAATAATGATTCTTTTCTTGTATATATAAAGATACAATGAGGCCTCGTTAATCTGACCATTAATAAACAGACATTTTCACATTCCGACAATTGATAGGTAAAAACGAAGACCACAGGATATTTATGTCTTGATAATCCAAAGAACTTGCTTACCAAACCCCGACAAAAAACTGCCTGTTACAAACTGTGAGATATATTATAAGTATGTTTTGATTATCCTAAACAAAGTGAGGATGGCACCTGCCGAGCCATGTATCTCGAGGAAGCTCTTCTAAATTTAGAATAGGAGTTTAGTGCTGAACAAATAGATAATCTGAGTGATATACAGTGTGTACGATTTCATAGACAAAGCTCCAGCCGTCAGATGCAGAAGAAAGACACTGATTTTTTACAGACAAAGACTTGATAATTACTGTCATATATGATAAAGATTTTATTTAATTGTGAGGTTTTTGTACATATTCTACGCTGCATTGCACTTAATGCGTTTAGTACAGATCTAACATGTGTATTGCGTCATTCAACAGGCCTAGTAAATCCTTGTACCACCAGAGATTTTAATGACTTAAGTAGCAATATATCACGGTTAGATGTCATATTAAAAAAGAAGACAGTCTTGCAATCCGACAGTAATTTCCAAGTAACCAATAGCATCGGGTTACCAAGACAAAACTATATATATATATATATATGTATATGTATATGTATAAGTAAACAAACAAATGAAAATAATAGAGTTCTTCTGCTACCATTTACAGTGCTACATGGAAACCCTTGGGTAAATATATATATTTATCAGGGGCGGCGGGCACAAAATTTCTCTTGCTATTACATTTATGAGACCTGGGTGGGCATCAACAGCCACCCCTTTGTCCTCGGGGTGATAAAGTAGAACAACAAAACTATAAGCAAAACTATAAGCTTTTGTAAAGAAAAAAGTCGCAATTGAAACACAGTGAATTCAGCTTGAAAGTCACATTTTTCTGAGCTGAAAAAAACTCGAACAAGAAATATAAAAGCTTCAGTCTTGCACTATTCTTCCTTCTAGCCAGTGACTTGGAACCTCAACATTGGACCTTTGTGTTTATTCAAAAGCGGTTTAATTTTGGCGGCTGTAGTTTCATATTCAGGGCATTTTATCGCTGGGCCCTTAACCATAAGTGGCAGTCAGCCTGGCTGTGTAGCCACTGTTGTTATTACTTACTGAAATGTCATGGCAGGGCCAATCTTAAAAAAAAATTTGTCATCGAAAATAAAATATTTTATTCTCGCCGTTGTATGATCTCCCATCACAAGACATGGCCAACAAAAATATGTGTTTCTCTCCTCATTTTCACAAATCCATGAAAAATTCTGGTAAACGGCTTCACTGGACTTACTTGACTTAAGTCTGTTCACTCCGGCATGGAGCATAGGCCGCTGACAATCTCCCTCCATCTGCGTCTGTCCTGGGCTGCGGTCGTGATGGTGTGCCAACTATGTCCCCTGTCTTTCATCTCCTGTTCTAGACGTCTACGCAAAGTTGCCTTCCCAAGGCTTTCACTAGCTGACATTATATTTCCTCTTGGAGGAGTTCCTCGACGACGGTTGCCGGTAGTGTTGTTGATTGTTTGCGTTTCTGTAATCCGTTTTATCCACTGATGGAGGATTGGCCCACCAGCTTTACCAGAGCCCTGATAGCCAGCGTTACCTGTTTCCACCTCCCACGACGGGGACGTAGGGTTGGACTTTGGGAGGTAAACGGCTTCACTGGAATACTTCTTAATAGTAACACGGGGACATGGACGTCCGTCTTGTTTGAAGCAAAGACGTTAGCCATGGCTCAGCTTTCCTTGATTTTCCAACAGATAAAAAAGTTTCGAAATACCCCAGACAACACTACCAGATAGAGCTTGAGTCATATTTAAACCTCCTGGACCTATATTATCCGAGGTATGTACTCTAGCTGACTGCAAAAGTAGATTTAATCCTGTGCTATGAACTGCTGAAATTTCATAGCAAGTCACATCATTTCTGTGAGGTTCATCAATGAAAGATATCACAGGCAAGGATCCTCATATGTTGTTTTCTTTGTGGGTTCTTATGAAATTGGTGCCAGTCACTGGATGGCCAGCGGAACAGGGCAGTGCCATTGAAAATATTGAACAAACACAATATTGGCAGCATGTTATGACAGATTAGTCGTTCAAATTGAACGAAGTGCAGTTGTTTATGACGCATTCAAATATTATGAGATCAGCGTATCATGACCAGGGGAATATCGGAAAAGGAAAATGTGAGAACAGGAACCAGATCAACTTCTGTTCCTTTGCTTAGAACTTTACATTTGTACAGTGTCACAGTGTTTCTAGAATGAACTGATAATAAAATATCTTAGCTTTGACTAAAATTTGCTATGACAGTCATAGCAGTCATAGCGCAGCCCGCCGCCCCTGATATATATATATTAACAAATGAATATGAAATGTCATCAGCAACAGTGCTCTGCCACATTAAAACGTTGGAGCTATCATATAATATATCTGATTATATGTTTATATAGATATATATATGTATATGTATTTAGATAGATAGATAGATAAATAGATGGATATATAGATGGATGGAAAGATACATAGATACATAGATACATAGATAGATACATAGGTAGCTACATTGATAGATAGGTAGGTAGATAGCTAGCTACTGCGTGGCTATAAAATTCAAGTGTCGTAGACGTTAACGTTTAGATCGTTGATAATTTCCGTTTTCATTTCAAATTCGAAAACATCAAAACTGTGAAGAGTTATTTTTTGTTTTCGTGAAGAAAATTGAAAATTCGCCTGTGAATTAGTTCACGTTAATATATCCTAATATCAGGTCTTTAAATAATTCCCCTACAAAAACCAAAGATTTTAAGAAGTTCAATTTAATCTGTACCAGGTCGATTTCTTCTCTTTATAATTTCAGGGGGAAAATGCGGACAGCCACAGGAGAAAAATAAGAATGTGGTAAAAGCTCAAGGTGTTTATTTTTTGACAAGTAGCATTTTAAGAAAGAATTGTTATCGCTGTTGATGGTAATTGCCAGATTTAGAGCTCCATATGAGATTTATCATGTCCTTTTGAAAGAGAAATTAGGCTTGGCGATAGCGGATCTAATGGGTCAAGGTTTGATGCTTTGGATTTCACTTTTTGTTCCAAAAAGGTAAAGTTTTTACAAGGAAGATGTCCTTTGCCCACAGCTGGCAATACTTTTATAAAAGACTCAAATTGTACACAAAATGACGACTTGAAAAATCAGTTTAGCTTTGACACATGATAAAACAAATTGTTTTCTCTCTTTTCAATTTTGTTGTTGTGGTTGTTGTAACTTTTTTTTGGTGATGTCTGAGCACAGAAGTAAACGCCGAATATTATTTCCCAATAAAACAGGGGAGACGTACTTTGAGATAATATTTTATGATGTGGAATTAAATTCAAAACATCCATCATAAATACTATTCACTCGGACAATAATATAGCAAGAAGCATTGGAGACCATCAGTTTATGAGTTATTTGTGCTGAATTTAAAGCTTTTTTGTATTTTTTTCTCTTTTTGATGTCCAAGTGTTTCTCTCGTGTTTTGTTTTTACAGTTGTTTGCATATGAATAGGATTTAATTCCATTATTTGTTTACGTAAGCAAATTTTGTGTAAAGCAATGTAAAAAATTAGGCAAATGAGTAATTCTTTATGGTTTTCTAACTTCAGAAATTGCTTTGTGTTTCAGACGCTGTGCCACTTAATGGCAATGGCCAATATCTGAAAATATAGGCAACCCATCTTTACAGAAAGCAACAATAAAAAGCAGTGTTTTTATGGTTTTCCTGGCTATGCCATTTATTTATTTAAAAAGGAAAAGGATGGGGAAAGGCACGCTCTAGTGAAATATGGTTTCAAAACGACTTTTTTAAAGAGAAGAGCACTAGTAGCTTGTGGTAGATCCCGTGAACTTGAGCACAGAAGCAATTTTGCTGTATGCACATCTTTCACTTACCCTGCAATTTCTAAAACTTTACATGTTAAGAGCAGTTTCTCTAGAACACTTCCAAATAGCAAAATGGCGTCTGCTTCCAGTAATACACCCTCAGACTTGATAAAAAGACATTGGAGAACCCGGGCGGGTGTACGCCTATATAAAAAGCGGTACTCATAATTATTTCTAAATTCAATGAGAAAGGAGTTTCAATGTATGAAATTCCAAGGACCTAGGATTTTCAAAAAGAGGCTATTTTTGGCCCAATGCCAGAGATTTTAGAAAAAAGGTCCTTTATTGGTCCTTTAAAACGCTTCCGAAGAAACGTGTCTAGCGAACAGCATATAACTCGTAGAAGACGCTTGCACTTGAAAATAACTATCATTTAAATATCAAGTAAGTTTCACACCAACAAAAATTGTTATCTAGATATAGAACAGAACTAGCAGTTTTCAAAGAGGCCTCCCCAACTTATTTGTCTTGTGCATGACTTGTGTATATAACATTCAAAATTACAAAAAATAAAATTTATTGAAAATTCCTTTCAAATAATAAAACAATGTTATGGATGTCAGTGAAAAAGGGCTGTAGTTGAAGAGAACTGACAGTGAAAATGGGTAAATTGAAATGTACAGTATCAATAAAAAGGAACTTCTATCAAATATTTTGAATTAGGATGAATATCACATTTTGTATAGAAGTGTACCCACCGTTTTGGAGGACATGCGGTATGACGAAAAGTGTAATATTTGTATGAAACAACAGTCAAAACATCAAGCAGTTTCACGTTGATCGAAGAACTGGCTTTCTTTGAAATAAAAAGCTGTCAAATGACTGTATTTTATTGCCAGAAATACCAACTCAAGTAGCTACCATTTAACAAATAGTAACCGTTAACTCCCCAAAATATATTTGACAGCTTTTTACTTCATGATACATGCAAAAGAAAGCAGTCAAAGTTAAAACCTTTTACACATAAGTGAGTTTTCTATTGTGACCTTAAGGTGGTAAAAAATCTCCGAATGAAGTAGCATTGCTAGAAACAATATGAAGTGATGACAGAAATATAAATGAAACCTGGAAACAGAATTTAGTGTTTACCTTAAAACTCTTTGGAAAGAGAGTATAATTAAAGCCATAAAACAATTGTCTAACGAAGAGAGACTGGTTTTAGAACATACTGATTCTAATTGAAGTCCAAGTTAAAATTATATTTTCAGGTTAGGGCAGAAATAATAGACTCGTTGCAGAGGTTTTATGATTTAGCTTACTTTTAGGCACAAATAACGTTTCTGTTCACATATAAGATTCTGGAGTCATGTAACATTGTACACTATCTTTTTCCATTATAGTTTTTCAAGAAGTGGGCCTGTAAATCAACAGTTTACCAATGAAAGCGTTTCCTGGTTCAGCCTTACACCCATTCACCCCGAAAGAGCTGGGGCTAACTCATTAACGCGTCATAAGTATTAGATTACGAAGTTTACAGGGAGAAAATTAGGAATGTGAAAGCCATAATAAAAAGGTTGAAATAAATACAAAGAATAAAATCCAAAAAT
Organism: Morbakka virulenta; assembly: GCA_003991215.1. Classification (NCBI taxonomy): domain Eukaryota; kingdom Metazoa; phylum Cnidaria; class Cubozoa; order Carybdeida; family Carukiidae; genus Morbakka; species Morbakka virulenta. Next base: position 122,651 of record RDPX01000122.1, read on the forward strand.
GTAACTTTTAGCTTTAAATAGAATGAAAGGCAGAAAGGAAATGTGTATTTTTAATTTTTGATACACTTTACTTATCCTTATTTTTTGTTGATGTACCAACAAATTATTAAAATACTAAACTCCACGTTTCAGATACTACCTGACTGTAGCTCGCTCTTTACAAAAATACAAATGAGTACAGGAGATGCCAATACACACGCTTCTTTTCTTCATAAGAATGTACTCTATACGTGGCGGAAAATGGCTCAAAAACTAAGAATTTTCTAAGAATCTGCCCAAGCTTAGATTTTAATTCTAGATACGAAAAATTGTATGACTGCACGAAATTTGATTCCACTCTTTGTTTCCTGTCATCGAAGATTAATTTCTTATTAGTAAATAAACAGGCCTTTGACGAACTATCCAAAACAACAACACAACAATGTAATAATTTCAGAGACGACAAGCAAGTGTAATCGAACATTGTGAAGTCATTGACAGCAATGCATATTTCCCTTAAGATATTCAGTTTTCTTAGATACAGATGGTCGCTCGGTCGCAATGGTATATGAAGATAGATCGAAATTATAAAAGGAAAAAACATATAACTCTTGGGAGTGTGGAAAAGATTTTAAAAATTCACTTATTCACAATATCCTGTAGTCATGTTAAGAATATATTAAGAACACACGAGGCTGGTATTTGTCAAAAAGTTAAGAATACCGAGGCTTAAAAGAAAAAACAATGCTTTTATAAAAAACCCACGTACCACGTTTTAGGAAAACTATATCGATTAAAAATTTAGTATTTTGCAATTTACCAGGTGTTTACTGAAATGTATTGTGAAATAGCGGTCATGATGTCCTTTGCTTTTGAGGTTTCCCTGAAAAGTTACATACACAAGGAAATAACAATACCCCAGAATGCTGGAATGAGGTGTGTCAAACCAATTATTTGGAGACACAGCAAAGTAATATTTTTCAAAGCAGATTTTTTTAAAACTTAAAGAATATATATTGGCTCTCGAAATTTTTTCTTGAATTTCAACCGTCCTATAGGTCAAAAGTTCTGCTAAGGGGCTTAACAAAATTACTTCAATCCCAAACTTTTCCTTTAAAAAACAGTGTGTGCTCCTGGAAAGGTCTTAACTAAACCTTTCAGTTTGAGATTAGGTTCGGACATTTTACTTTTCCCATTGCCAACTTGCCTTGTGCTAGTAGACAAAAGTAAATAAAAGGGTATCTCAATCACGACACCAAAGCCATTTTTCACAGCAAAATAAAAGGTTTTTTGTCTGTTCCTGTTAAGGATTAAGTCACCACACGCATGCTGGGAATATTCCCTCTGTGGCCAATTAATTCACTGATATAAAATAATGGTCACCGATTCGACATTTTCTAAATATTTTTTTCATAGGTTAACCTTAGAAGTTTTATTGCCTAGAAAATTTCCACCAAAGAAGAAAAAAATTTATTTAATTGTGGGATATTTATTGTGATATAAAAACTTTTAGCATTTAACTTTATGACACTCTGATAACCTATTGGAAGATTTGGCTTTGAATGATAGTAAATCGTACAAATAAAAATATGGGTTTTTTTGAAATATTTGTTTATTTATCGGTTATTTCAGCGATGACCAGACCACCCTTACATCAATGACGTTGCGTCTACAACAACAAGCATCAAATGGAAGAGTTATTCACGGGTTATTGAAATGGCTAATATTTTGAAATAGTGTACTATTGTTACGAAGAGAGCTAATAGATAATTACAGTTAGAAAAATATAGTTAAAATTCACAATGAAAAACTACCCAAATACGAATAAATCCATTCAACTCGTATTATTTCAAACATATGCTGAACCATAGCACTTCTTAAGGGCGTTGTTTAAATTTAAAATTTAAAGGTATCATCTGATATTATTTTTTAGCTGTTGTAATCTTTTTTGAAAAGCCAAGAGGCTGCAAGTGGCATAAATGATTACCAATTAATGGCACTGATTACTTACATCGTTATTATTAACTATACCTAACACTTCACCAAGCAATGTTCTTATTTGCACGCATCAATGCTCCGATGACCATCAAATCTTCCTGTCATTAAATAAACCATACTCTGTAGGAAGATGCATTATTTGGTTATGATAGATTATGTCTTAACACCCAGCTGTTGCCTTACAAAGACTTATTTTTGATCTAGTGTGTCCTGTATTATCAATGATCTCACAATCTAGTCTTCGTATCTCTTCTCTATCGGTGTACAATTTCTTTCCTTTTGTACTGCACTTCCAGAATCCAATTATGAATTGGTGCTAAGTATACTAGATTTCTCTTGGTTTTGCAAACTTGACATAAACTGTATAATCCTTTTAAAAATATGATATTCTGTTAGAAAGACATGGCATTCGTCTGTATGGTCTCGCTTAGATTTAAATAATCTATGCCCCTTAAAATGTATGTAGGAAGGAGTATACAATTCCATTTCTTCAGAAAACTATAAAAATGGCTCCCGAATAAGGCCATAAACTAAAGTTTCTCATCTAAGATAATGCTAATTGTTTTCTACTTTGATTTGATAATCACTTAACCTTAGAGTTAGATACTAAGATTTGGTGTTTCTGCTGGAAAAGTTACTTTTTGCCTGATTGGTTTGATTAGGGTTGAAACTCCTCTTTCAATGATAAGCGCATCCTAGGAAAACGGATAGATTTTCGTCGAAGCTTTCCTGGACACCTTACATCAGTAGCTACCAGAAAAACAGAGGTATCAGAGGCGGAAAAGTTTGAAATGAGATGAGATAATTTGAGTAAGAGAGCTAACATTAAACAAGAGAGAAAAATGGCCGAAAGATATATCTCTGGAAAATACATGACTAGGGACGCTTCTACTAAAGCATTTGCCTATTTAATATGAAATGTTGAAACAAGAGAAAATCGCAAATTAAAAGGTCAATTAATGCGGATAGATTTGACTCCTTACTAATCGGCTGTTGGGTAAAGAATTAGGAAGACTTCAGTACCGAGCAAGATGTGCAGCTTATAGGTCATGAAGGCATTGGCAAGATCGTCATAGCATCATTGTCTGAGTGTGTTATTTTCAGTGGTGTCTTCAACAAAGTAAATTGGGGGCCAGTAAATTCCACGAGAAAGATAATACTAAAAATATAAGAGATATAAAAAGCGCAGTTGAATTTAATTATCATTACGTCGGTATATGCATTGTAAATACATATATTATTGAAATAGCTGAAACCCTTTTTGATGCTGCTGATACAATAAAACTATGTAGAAATCAGTGTTGGTAAAAAACACTTTTATATACAGCTCATGCTTACTTTACCAATATGAGACGTGGTGTTTGCTCTCTTCTGATATTTTTGTTCTCGTTTATTGGAGATAGCACTGTCTTATCGTTTTGAGACCATGAGAAGAACACTGCTTGAAGAGCATGATGTTATATCCAGATGTAAGGGATAAATGTTACAAGGAGTTTTATCCAACAGATATCTTCAATATTACTCATAAATGATTGACCATGTTGAGAACCATGAAAACGAAGCACAAACTGCCAACCAGATAATTAGGGAAACATGGAGGATATTTGCGCTCATATATATATATATATTTATATATATATTTGTCACAGGAAATGACTAAAGAAAGTATGCCAACATTTACTTGAGTAAATCAAATATTTATTTATTATTTCAAATTTTCGTCTGTCTACAACAGACTTTATCAAGAAACTATATATATATATTATATAGTTAATATATATATATATATATTAGCTGCGGCTGGTACACTGTTATTGGGGTGGGGTGGAGTGGGACAAGTAGTAACTGAGATATAAAGCAATGTTACCTTGATATGTATTTTTGACAGTTTTAGAACTCCAATTTTGACGTTTATGGTCTTAATTTTTCCATTTAGAGCTGCACATAAAGAAGATTGCAGAGTCAAAAATCTCTCTTTTACAAAAACATACAATGGATCCTCAGAACATACCAGAGTCTTGTAATGAAAAAATATTACAAAATTTTAAGAAAGAAACAAGTTTATCTATAATGCCTTTAAATTCACTTTTTGCTGCGACGTCTAGAGGTTGAACTTTGTTTGCTGTACCTGCTGGCACCATAACAATTTTTGTATCTCCATTCTGCAAAACAGATTTTACTTTATCAATCGTTTGGCCTCGGTGCACGACAGATACCAACAATCTGGAGCATTTTTCGTTTGTGAAACTATTACCAACCTTTCACCTTTTTACCTATAAAACCGTAACCTTTTCATTGCACCATGCATTCTTAAAACTAAACACAACCATCGTATTGCTTTCTTTCCTTTGCCTTAATTATCTGGTTAGTCCTTTTAAAATCGATTAAATGCTTTACACGAAGTACTCCATCGACAAAAATGGTTAATTGCAATGTGCACTCTTTTATTCTGGTCACTTCCTTTAGTTCTGTACCACAGTTTTCTGTCCAATATTGCTGTACGTCGCACCCTTCGTGTTTAGGAGTGGTTCCTGGCCCATATTAGCAATATTCGATAGTTCCCATGGGCCCAACAATCTCTTTTGTTTACCTTTCAGTTTTTCTTCCTTAAGAGAAGCGATCCTTCTCAAATACCGATGAAATAATAATAAGCTTATAAGATAATGCTTAACCAGATGAGAAATACTTCTATACTTCACCAAATATCTGGCTTTAACATATCGCGATATCCTTAGCTTAAGATAAATAACAGTACGGCCCAACAACCCAAACAACAATAGCTAAAGGAAAATGTTATCAACTAACGTGATATGAGTTAACGGTTTTCTACAACTTTATCAACTTTGATCCAACCCGTAGAATATTAGTTCCAAGCAAATGCTGGTTGATTATTACATTGGCCCTAAATGGCTAATGCCAAGTAAGGTTTGTCTAAATGGTTCTCCTAATTATTTCCTGCATTTCTTTGTCTTATATTCTAGATATTAGGTTACTACATATTTCACATTTTTCCTTTACAAAGTACATTAACATAAATTGTCATTACTTCGTACATAAAGTAAAGTAATGTTTGCAGTCAATGACGCAGAGTTAAGGTAATTCCTCCCGCACAGGTTCAAATTTTGGCGTCGTTGAAGATTTCAGTCCTCAACGTCTGCACACAATTTACTTTCTATATTTGGATAAATGGTAATTCGTCCACTTCTAGTTTTTCTTGAACAAAGTTTAGAATTACGGATCTTTGACGTTTTTCACTCAGCGATATGTTCTCGAGTTTCATTCAATCTTGTAACGTGATTGAAACTCTTGCATCTTACTCTTATTGCAATTCTTTTTGAACCAGTTCACAAACTTACGTTTATGTTCTTATGTGCATTGTTTTCGATTTATTTTATCCGTACTCTTCTCTGCCATCTTGAAAACCAAAGATATTTTTTATCGAAACCTCCTGTTATGTCTTAAATCTGCTCAGATACATTTAAATATTCAAATTCCATTCTAAAATTCGAATTTCATTCATAAACGAAAACATCGGTAGTAACAATACACGCTATTCTTTTCTAACTTTACAAACGTTTTGTGGAAGAATTGTTACGGAATGTATTGCTATAACATATAGATAATTTTACAGGATATCGTCTCGCTCTGATTTTGTGATTGAACAAAAAAACGGGCCTTCTGACTCTTGTGAATATATATATGCGTATGAGCTAAAAAGTATGAGTGTTCAACTATATAAAAAAAATCATATTATAAGGTAAAGTTTGTAGATTGCAGCCACTGTCGAAGCTCTTCGTTCACAATTTGCACGTCCCCTTGAAGGCCAATGGCTCTGCAGTGTAGCACGTGCTCTGGTATTTGTCTTTCCCCACATAAGCACTGGTTGTTCTGTGCTAGCCCGATTCTGTACATGAAGTCTGCATACCTTTCGTGGCCTCACCTCAGTCTGTTACTCAAAACCCAGGCGCCAGAGGTAGATTGTGTCCGTGGATGTTCAGTTGACGGCTCTGGTATGTACTGCTTCAATCTACACTCGGTGTGTTCCATCTCTCCTGCTGTTCATAGATCCGGAGACCTGCCGTTTGCGTCATGAGCAATGTCTTGCATTCTTCTAGAAAGAGGACGCCTGGATGCGAGCCTCTGTGGGATTTGTCTGTGAGCAATTGCTATGAGGTGCAGTAGGTAAGATGGACTTTTAAGCACTCTGGTGTAGGTCTTAAGAATGATGTTTTCTCTCCTCAAATCAGGTGGCTGAATTTCTGAGAGGATGGGAAGCAAATGAAGAGGTGTAGAGCGGATGCAGCCACTGATGATGTGCATGCTGTCATTAAGGGCAAAGTCTAGATGTTTCACATGAGAGCTAGCACACCAAACAGGGGCATAGTATGCAGCAGTAGAGTAGCAGAGCGATAATGCGGATGTTCGAAGGACATCAAATGAGGCACCCTATCGATTGCTTGCAATGCGACGAAGTAGATTTGGTCTGGCGCGAACTTTTTCTGTGGTCTTCTGAAGATGCTCTTTGTATGTTAAAGATCGGTCAAGTGTTATACCGAGTTACTTCGGATTTTTTTCGAATGGTGTGGTATTTGCGCCGACTTTAACCTTTAGAATGCGATGAGCTTGCCTGTTTGCTAAATAGAACACGCTTGAAACAGTTTTGGCCGTGTTGAGTTTTAATCGCCAGAAATGGAAATATTGCTTTAGTTCATTCAGATCTTCTGACAGGACCTTTTCAATGCTCTCGAATGTCTTTGCACGGTACAGAAGAGTTATGTCATCTGCATATATGTATCTCCTACTGATGCAGGTAGGAGGGTCAGCTGTAAAAATGTTAAAGAGCATTGGTTCTAACACTGACCCTTGGGGTACGCCATTGATAAGTCGGCGAGGTTTCGATTTCTCATCAGCAAGGTGCAATGTAAATCCACGGTTACTGATCATTTCCATGATCATTCTGACCATTTCTTTGCTAGTAATGCATTGTAGCAGCTTACGTTTTAGTCCTCGATGCCACACTGTGTCATATGCGGCCAAAAGGTTAACAAGAACAGTTCCATTCGGACTCAATGTTCTGCGTAGGAAGGCATACCTGATCGAGGGTACTTCTTCCTGGTCGGAATCCAGCTTGCTCTGGAGGTAGTTGTGAGTCGACAATACCTTTAATTCGGTTGCAGATCAGCCATTCCATGATCTTAAAAGCGATGCAGAGGAGGCGCACCGGCCTGTAGCTAGTAGACGCGTCTGAAGGTTTGTGAGGCTTAAGAATGGCAACGACCTTCGCTTTTCTCCAAACCTTCGGGAGCTTCTTTACTCGAAGGCAGGTGGAGTAGAAAGAGGCTAGCCATTCGATACAGTTGTCGCGGAGGTGGTTGTAGAATTCACGGTGAAGGGAATCAGGGCCTGGACTCTTACCGGATTTCTGGGACTTTGGGGCAGTCCTCAGTTCATCTACTGTAAAGGGGGAGCAAATGTCTTGATTGGGATAAGGTGTGTGCCAGGCTTCCTTGAGCTTCCTGTTTACGTCTCTAGTGAAGGCCTTGTCAAACTCCTTATATTTTCTATTGTTGACAAGGCATTTTGCAATAGAGTTAGCTGAGACTGCGTTCCTAGTGCTGGCTCGCCTTTTCCTACCAGTCAACTGATTGAGCTTTGACCAGGCTTTCCTGCTGGAATGCTTCATACCAATGCTGGTTACGGCAGAGATCCAAGAGTCCCGACGACGATGGTTAATATGGTCCAACAAATTGCTAGCTGCTACCTCTTTTTCAGCCAGGGTAGTAGCTTGGGCGTTTACTTCAGCAAGGTTGTCACACTAGCAATCCCAGCATGGAACAAATCTCTTTCGATGTCCTCTTGGTATATGTGGCTTTGCCGTACTGAGAATTTGTAACTGGAATGCTCGAAAGGAGCGATCAACATCTTCTGAGTTGCCTGGTGGAAGCGTGTCTGGCAGAGAAGCTATAGCTTTTTTGAAATTGGATCAATTCGCTTTGTTAAAATTCCATCTTGGTAGAGGGGTTGTTGGAGTGACTTCCATGATAGCAGGATGCGAGATTATTGTAGGGCGATGCTGCGAAAGTGGAAAATTATCCCCAATTATGTGACTTGGGTGTGGTAGAATACTTGATGTGTCATGGGTGTAGAATGACTGATCAGGATTGGTGAAAGTATTCTTGAAGAATGAAATGTTTTCGGTAGCTTGTGGCCATAGAGGAGGTTGAGATCAGCATGGGATGACCATTGAGTGAGTTTCTCGCCATCTGAGTCGCTATTTCGATAGCCCCATGAAGTGTGATGGCAGTTGAAATCTCCTGAGTAAATTACGCGGTGATGGAAGACTGGAAGACCGCTAAACATGGCTCGGGGTGGTTTGTACACATTTACGATACGTATCGAGCCAGAACTTGGTTCAATAGCCGACCATTGCAGTTGGCATGTTGAAGTAGATCCGTCAATCTTTAAAAAAGTTAAATCATTTCGTACAGGGGTTGCAATTCCGTGATGTGGGTGATGTACAGCATCCGCAAGTGCATATTCAATCGGTTTGATGCTATCATCGTTCTGCGAGTGTGTTTCTTACAACAACACTACCGAAACTGAGTGCTTGCTGCACAGGTGTTGAAGGGCCTCACACTTGGCTCTGATTAGACCTTCAACATTCAGCCGTTATATTGTAGGACCACTTGCTAAATATATGTCCGACGTGTTGCGGGGATTTCGCTTGATGACTATCTGAAAGGCCCTGCATCCTTTCCTGCCGGACGCGACATCTTCAGCAAGGGTGCTAGAGGTACCGTTGACATCGTTATCTATATCTGTACTTGAACTGTTCATATTGCTCAGGTTGTTGGCATAAGCTTCACCGATGTCTTACGACATCAGTTACTGACAGAGAGAACCACGAGAAGGTTGCCAAACCCCTCCCCGACTCTTGTGAAATCTTGCCTGACAACAATAAGCATCACCCGCGAACAATAAAATCTGTATTTTTTTACACCCAACCGAAGCAGTAGTAAAGGCTGAATCGAGGGGAAAACACCGAATGCCACCCAAAAACAAGACGCTGAGCAAACTTAGGTTTCTCGTGAACGATGCCGTTGTGGAATTAAATAATTCAGAGCTGAGACAGAACTTGTATGAAGTATTTATAGATAGATGCTGAATTATCAGCTTTCAAGTTATCAGAGAGATATTAACAGCTCCGGATATTTATAGACAATAGATATAGTGTAACTTGCTGACTTACTTCATATGTTTTCTGGTTATGGCATTGGTAGAAAGGTCTTCGGTATCAGTTCTATTCTTTCAGATCATAAAATATGTGTTTCGTTGGATAGAATTACATCTCATGAGCATCTCATTAATACTGGAGTTTCTGAAGGCTTTATTCTTGATTTTTGGCTCCTTTACATCAGTGATCTTCTTAGTAACTTGCCTCAGTTTATGTGCTAATGACATTACTTTCTACTCTTGCATATTTACTACAAAACAATTCAGGAAGAACAAGTAGAATTTCCGAATGAGGCAGGGTCTGGTCCTAAAACTGTAGGGAAACTGGAAACAATGTGGCTGTTTTTTCAAAGCCAGTAAAATGCAGGTGACCTCGTTCGACAAAAAGCTAAATCGTAATATTCCTTCAATATTCAGTAGCGATAATTTTGTTAACCCTTGTGGGATTGCTTTTTTCTCTTGAATGAAATATTTTATCTGTTGATAAGTCTCCTTATGGTAGTAGTATAATTGTTTTTGTTTTGTATCGGACTAAAGAGATTTTTATTTTTAATGGCATTTCATAATTTTCTATATCTACCATCAGCCCTTGCAATGATTAATATTATCACATCTGAACAGGGTCTTATGCATCTCATCTTCCTTTCTCATATTCCTTGATCCAGTTGAGAGACGTGGAACAAAATCTTGTTGTTATTATTCCAGCTTGGTCTCATTGGCAAGACCTGTCTAGTCTCAGTCTTTTCTATAAAAATATTGTTATGGAAAATGTTTGGAAGGGCTTTCCTTGCTGGTTTCCCTCGTGGTCTTTATTCTCGTATTGGTGTCCCTTATTATATTCCATAGTTCTATAAATGTAGGGTTTTTACTCGGACGGCTAAATTGTGGAACCCTTTGAATTTTGAGTGCTTTCTTTTATCGTATGGGTTGGATGCTTTTAAGTCTTTTTTCTCTCTCATTTCTTAGCTTACCTTTTTTCTTTCCGTCTAAGACAGGAATTCAGTACATTTAATGGCTTTGTATCGTTCTTGGCCATTAAAAAATCAATAAAAATGGAGCATTTATCTGCATTCATATTTTATTCAGAACCTTTTAGTACAATGTTCCCAATTCAATTTTCAGTTAGAAAAAAAGGTCCAGAATCAGTGGAACTATTTAGTTTTTGTCTTGATATGTTGATTGACAAGGTTTAGTGTTTAAGCAACACTCAAGTTATTATTTTTTCTAAGGATATCACAATATTATGTTTTTCTTTGCAATAGATGGATAGTATAATCGTTCAAACTTACGAAGAGACGTTAACGATTACAAAAAGGCTGTGTTTACAAGAAAAGAGAGTATTATTGACAGCTTACCTACAACCTTATATAGCACACAACAATAGTTCAAATAAGCTTTACTTCAAGAAAACTGAGCACTTTTTGTTGTGAACTAGACCTAATTAAAACATCACATTTCTTCCGCATGGAATTAAATTATCCTCTTTTCAAAAGGTAAATGGCAATTAAATGTGATATCAGCTGTCATATTGAATAATTAATCATGACAGTAGTTTTAGCAGTTTTTCTGTATAATTTGCAAAACATGCGACTGGGTTTAATCAATCACATTTTGGCTTAGTCAAGTTAAATTATCGAATGGACTAGCATTTCTACTAGAATAGGTAATTAGCTCAGAAAATGATTGGTTTTTAGGTGAAAGACACATTGGCAGCTACGCAAATAAATTCGGGAGCAATATTTTCAACGCTTAAATTAACGAACACAATTTTAGTTGACAGAGCAAAAATGAAAAAATATTTTTAACTTGATTTTTCCCAGTAAGTGAGCTCAGCTGGTGCACTTTCGAGGGACTTTTTTGTGGCAGTCCGGGAATCACCATGATACTTCATGCAAAACCTGAAACTCATCCAATATGCATGTTGTTAATCTGGAGTTACGTTGGTAGATTGTGCTTTGTTTCACATTCTTTGTTGTAAAAGTCTGTAAAAACGCTACAAAATTTTACTGTCGCGAGAGAGTGTTTATAAAAAATGAAAATTAGCTATAGTTTTCAAAAAAATTCGAAATATGCCAAAATTTGGGAAATTTAGAAAATATGCCAAACAAACATTTTATATGCCAAGAAGCTTTAAAATATGCCAAAACCGCACAAAAGGCATATAAAATTTGCTAATAACTTCTAATAACAATTTAAAAAGTCTCAAAAAGGAACTTATTTAAGTGTGAATTTTTATGTTGGTTTCAAACTTCATGATTGATTTGCAAGCTTGCTCGTTCTAATACGTTCCACATTTTTCAGTGCAGACTTCTAGCTCCTGGTTTAGGTTATATATACAAAAAAGTAATATTTTGGGTCATACTTTTGAACAGAAAATATCTCCCTAAATATTTGAGACTGGATGTAACAAAATAAGCTAGGCAGTCCTACGTTTTAAAGACTTGTTTACCAGCTTTCCACCATCATCAAAATAAAAAATATTTTAGCAGTAATCAAGTGTCCATGGGTTCCCTTATTGTAAAAAGTTTGTTTTCAAATGTTTCAAATTTGCATGCTCTTATGGCTACACTTAATTAAACTAGTAAAAAAATTGTATTTTACTCATTCGTAAGCTACAAATGAGTGCTTATTCCTGAAAGCTTGCTTAGCGAAATTAAAGACATTGGTAGCTGCATTCTTAGGCTGGATGGTGCCTGGAAAACAAAATGAATTCCAACGGCATGTATTATATAATTCAGAGATCTTAATGTTGTTACTAAAATATAGATGCATAATTTTGGCGATGGGAAATAGTTACAAAGTCAGAAGAAAAACGTCCAATTGAGAAAATGGGTTTGATCTAACTACCAAGTCTGGACAAAGCCAATGGTTGCTCTTTTTTCCAGATCATTACCCAGAATACCCTGTGAAGCCTTTGAAAGAAGTCATACGGACCTTTAAATGTCTTTATGATGATCAGTACATAGACCCTCAAAATTTTTCATTAGCCAATTTAGATAAGCGACGAAAAGTTCAAAACTCCACTTACCAAACTGCAGATCCTAAATCGTACTTAGATAAGTATGACAAAAAAAGCGCTTTAAGGACTGGTTGCAAAACCTTTTTGCTTGTTTTTTTGTTCAAACGTTTTTATGCTGATTGGTGCGATGCTAAATTAAATGGAATAATCATAAACACAGCTGTTGATAATTCTGGTACTGAAACACCACAAAATAAAATATAGAACTTACTTGAAAGAAATCCATTAAAACTAATTTGTAGTGAAGCTCGTTGTTTAGTAGCGTGCGGGTGAATGGATACGTGTGGTCCGCCACGTCACTTAAGGCTCTTGCGAGTCAGTTTTTTCTACACATGCTGCTATGAAGCTTGGAAACAACCAACTTACTCCCCCCCCCCCCCCCAACCCGGACATATTTTAAGCAATTTTGATAATCAAGAGTGAAAGCAAGACAGGAATGCAAAAATCTAAGCTAATTTTCCAATTAATTTTCCAGCCTTTGTAAGGCTACTATATTCCCAGGTATTAGGCTACATAAAAACAATGAAGCAAAGCCTAGTAATGTACACGTAATTTAACAAAACCGTCCAAAGAAACATTTGAAAATCCTTCCTACTCATCTACAAACATTTCCCTGCGTCCAGCAAACTCCACAAGATATTTAACAGGAACACCTTAAAACTAAGCCATAGTTGCACAGAAAATATGTCACAAATCATCAAAAAGCACAATAACAACATCATCAGCCCCAAAACAATAACAACAAACCAATCCTGTAACTGCAGAACAAAAAGCCAATGCCCTCTTCCAGGAAAATGCACTACACCAAACGTCATCTACAAGGCCATAGTATCATTGGCACCACCCACAAGAACACCAACAACACCTAACACCGAAAAGGCATACATAAGATTAACCGAAAAGCCATGGAAAGACAGATACTCTCAACATAAATTATCATTCACCCACAGTAAATACAAACACAGCACAACACTATCCATTTTNCTTCACAAATCATCAAAAAGCACAATAACAACATCATCAGCCCCAAAACAATAACAACAAACCAATCCTGTAACTGCAGAACAAAAAGCCAATGCCCTCTTCCAGGAAAATGCACTACACCAAACGTCATCTACAAGGCCATAGTATCATTGGCACCACCCACAAGAACACCAACAACACCTAACACCGAAAAGGCATACATAAGATTAACCGAAAAGCCATGGAAAGACAGATACTCTCAACATAAATTATCATTCACCCACAGTAAATACAAACACAGCACAACACTATCCATTTTCTTATGGGAAGCAAAGGAAAAAACCGTAAAAGCACCTGAAATATCTTGGTCTATCCTAAAATCAGCTCCCCATTACAACAACAGCACAAAAAGATGCCTACTTTGTCTCACTGAAAAAATGTCCATTATAACATACACCATCAAGAAACAACTTCAGATCAGAACTTATTTCAAAATGTCGACACGAAAACAAATTCCTCCTCCGCGACTTCATACCTAATGACTAATCGGATGGGACCTCATTTCCTGATCAAACAGCAGAACAGCTATTTACCCAATTTGAAAGTAAATCACTCTTTAGTAATTTTAAAACGTATCCACATGGGACTTTCTTTCTTTCTTCCTTTCTCAAAATATTAACGCATTGTAATAACTTACCACCAGTAATTTTTATTATTTTTGATGAGCCGCCTACTTTATTTGTTTATAAAAGCTTGTACAGTATTTGTAACATTATTGATCGAAATATCGTGAAACTATTAGTTGCAATCACAGTTCTTATTTTTCGTGTTTTACCTTATGTAAATATATAAATATATATAATTATATATAGTCAGCACATAGGGGATTTTTTATTGTCTTTTCTTTCACAAAGGCAGCCCCGTATTTCTGTGACACTTACCTCATAATTCATAACTACCTCATAACTACAGGGAATATAACTGCATAATTAGGAAGGATAATTTAGTTAGTCATTAATACGAAAGTAGCGCATTACCATCCAGCATTTTTGTGCCAATTTTTTCGTATCAATAACATAAAAAATAAAAATTTTCAGGTGATTTTTCCGCTGAAAGAACACCCACCTCCTGGTACAGGATAGAACATAGATTTAGAACACAGGAAGGTTGTCTGTTGGCAAACTGCGCCTTGTGCTGGGCCTGCTCGCTCGCCAGCAGGACAAAAATACAATTTACTGAATTTCTAATGAAACCCACGTGGCGTTAAACTTTTAATGAGTTAAGAAAGCAAGAAAAATATGTGAAGCATAAATGTACTATTCATGTATAAACAATAAGAGAAAAGCTGAAAAGTAATTAAAATTTTCGATGATGAAACTGCAGATGCCGCAGGACTGTATGTGTGTTATTGTTTGATGGAAATGTTTGACGATGCTCATATTTCCTATTTAGTAAAGATATATTTTCTTCTGGCACTCAACAGAAAAACAGTTGGTGCTCGACAGCGAACGTGAGTCGTGCCTTTTTGTGCTTGCTACCAGAGAATTTTTCTTCTTACTTGTACAAGTTCTTTTTTGGGAGATTTGCTACAACAACCCAAATTCATCGGTGTTATATTTTCCAGTTGAAACCTTGAGAATATTGTAAATGGTAATGTTTGTTCCCTGAATCTTGGCACTTCGAATATTACTTAACTTGATACTTCTCCAAAAGAAATATTCTACTTAGTTTTTTAAGGATGAAGCCAGAAGTCAGAAATTTAAAACGTATTTTTTTTTTTTGTGTACTCCAACTACTCCTGAAAGTAGTAATTATCTTGCACTTATTTTTCTTTCAGATGAACATGGTATATTTTGTAACATTGAATTTTCTTGCAGCCTCTTTATTGAATACTCTTTCGCTTAGCTCCATAGGAGTATTCTATTTCAGCTTTGATGCTTTTTTCGCTAGGTCCTCCTTTAGTTCCTGCTTTGCTTCCCATTCTTCAAAGGAACAATAGCGTAATGGGTGTCAAATTCTTTTGATGGCTGTTTTAAAGCCACTGTAGCTAGTCGGTATTTGCTCCTTAATGTCCGAAGTACAGAGACTTGTCAGTACTTTTAAAAGCTAATTATTAATTTTCATTTATGTATTATGTTACTAAGATGAGAATATTATGTTTCCTTAACGATTAAAAATTCTAGAGGAATGTGGCTTTCCAGCACAGATCATTGATTTGTTGAACAAAAATTATGGATCAAATATCAGTTTTGTAGGACCTAATTGTATAAAAGCTGAAAAGTGTAGGTGTTTTTTAGAAAGTTAGGCACACTGTCACCTTTTCTTGTTGCGTAGATTTTTTGTCATTTTTCGTCATAATGTTTACAAAACCAGAGAAAAGAACCCGACAAGGAGAGTTAATCACCTCCAAAGGGTGCTTAACGTTCCCCAATCTTTCGTTTAACTACTGCTTGCTATCATCAGAATTTTAAATATTCTTCCTTTTCTCGACATTGAATTGTTGTTGCAAATACAATATTTTTGAATAGGTAAATTGTTGGAAGAAGATGATGCTTTTATTGTTATTGTTGTTTATCTGCTTGAAAAAAGCAAGCGGATAAGACTTCGTAGAAACTTGCCTTTCATTTCTATTGTTTTTCCTGCTATAAATATTTAAATACATATTACAGCAATGAGGTATTTTGCACATATTTTTCAGAATCGATAAGCCTTGGTTTATCACAGGAAAAATAAAGAATTTAATGTTTATTATGAGGTTAATCGGAACATATATTTTAATCCCAATTGTTAGTAGCTTCATCATCGTACGAGTCACGAAATGTTCGATTCTATTTGTCAGGATACACATAACTTTCTGGAAAAGACACATACAATCATAAAATTCAAATGAGATGGGCGATCATACGATTTTAAGAGTTCTTGATGTTTGCTAAGACCCTTTTAATAAGCGCCTTCCAAATGTACTTAAAAATAGGCCGAAAATAAAAGAATGCTGCATAGATCTGTTGCGAAACTCAGACTCGGCATTGCCTTGGGCATGTTTTAAGCCCTCATGTAGATGGGAATCATTTATATAAGTAGTTCAGTTCAGTTGTTACACAATTATCATCTTCAAACATTTACATAAGACTGGCCTTCCGACACTCTGTTATAGATTACCTGATCTTCTCCGGCAAAATCACAAGTCATTATTTAAGGATTCTGCTTTGACACTTTTAGAAGTGATTCATACAGTGTTTGATCTCTTTCTTATTTTCACAGGCTCGTTTTCGAATGTATTTAATGTGGGCCAGAAATGTTTGGGAGTTTATAATGGTATCACTATAGGGGGCGACTTTTAGGTTCTTTGGGGATTTTAATAACCTATTTTCAAAAGTAATATGTACCTTAATTCATGGGTTTAAAATGCTAGAAATTTTGTACAACTAAACTGTGGTCAGAGATAATGGCCAGGTTTTATGGCCATTTCCACCATTAGGCAACTGGATTCCAAGTACATTTTTGACTGAACAATAGTGTGATTTATCTGCTATAGCAGGTATCCAAACAGCTCTTGGGCCCTCTGTGATACAACAATATTTTCACAGATGATTTATCACTGATGTTTAAAAAATTAATTTAACCCTGTTCTTGTAACAGAGAATCCTTGATAAAATAGAAAACGTTTTTGACACCATTTGTTTCACTTCTTTAGAGAATATCTTGCAGTTGCAAAATAAGCCCAACCTAGGCCTTCAAATCTAAGAGTGTCTTAGTTTTAAACTTTATTTGAAAAGAAGAAATCAACAAATGTGTCTAAAATGAGCAGGATCCTAAACATTTATAAACAAAAATTTATGGTTTTGATATCTTATCTACATGTAACAAATATTAACTTGCATGTGTTCACAGTGTAACCTTGCAGTTATTTTTTAAGTTTTAAACTGGCCGAAAAATAAGAACTCGATCAAGCCTTTATCTCCAAATCAGAGGATCAGTCAAAGAAATAGAAGGCTTAATGTTTAGTCAGAGGTAAGGTGACCAACTCATGAAGGGGCAAGATGGCTGCTGGAAGTAGGCAAAAGACTGTGAATTCGTAATTTGGTCGATGTAAGGTGTTCACGCTAAAAGAGAGAGAATCAGGTAATGAAGAATACTGGTTCTCTATTATGAAGGTAAGGAAGTACGTTTAGAAGCCTGAAAAATTGATTTAGAAGGCATCTAAACCCCTGAACTGCTATAATTGTGTAGTAATTAAGATAGTTCAGAGAAAATCCAATTATAAATGACCATATTTATTGGCATCAATCTCAGTATATCCATAGAAATCCTTGTAAAATGCACTCTATAAAACTTCTCAACTATGAGAATATACCAGATTCTACGTCTGAGCTAATTCAAAGCACTACAATCCTGTTCTTGTTTCTCATTCGGCAGCTTTACCTGCTGCAATGTTACCGCTCCTACGTAGCCTGGCAAGCGGTTCCATGTAGGCCAAACAGACAAAAACACAGCATTCAAATTTTATAAATGTAGATGTGGCAATGTTTCAAGTCAAAGTAAATGGTGAGAGGTAGGAAAGTAAAAGAGTGCCGAAGTTTCTTGAATCTTACCTTTTTTGTTCATTTATCATGTTAAGTTTACTCCTTATTCCACTGGTTGTGCTTTATGTCTTCCCTATTTCAAAAGGCTCCCGTTCCAATGCATTCAATGAAGGCCAGATGTGTCAGGGGGTCTATAATCGTGTTGTGTCAAGGGGATGACTTAACCTTATTTAGGGTTTCAATAAAAAAATTAAGAACTTATTCTTTGCCCCAATTCATAGGTTGAAATGTATAAACAATTTAGTGCGAATAAAATATGATCGGAGAAAGTGACTAATACTTGGTGGTATTTCCTCCACAATAGGTGCCACTTAACTTTACTACTGCCTGGAAGTCACCGTTTCCTCGTACATCTAGCCATTTTTAATTGAAATAATTAATTAATATGTTAACTATTTCTAAAAAGAATATAAAACAGAGAAAACCAAACATGTAATTAATATTTTATTTGTTGATAAATGGAATTGCCCTTGTTGATTTTTTGGGTGTGTTGATGGACGCTTTCTCTTCATTTTCTATTCTGACACAACCAACTAGATGGAATAAAGGAGTGAGACAACGAAATACACGAGCCAATGGTTTTTCTATTTAGTGTCACATGATCATCTTTCAAATAGCTTTTCCGAATGTTGCTCTCTGCCAGGTGATGTTGTAATAAAATAAAGGTGTTGTTCCTGGTTTATTAATTATAATTAATTATAATAAATCGATTTACGTGTGTGAAAGCGATATTCTAGTGATTAAAAGGAGTTGGTTGAAAGACTGAAATGAAATTTTTTAAATGTCTGGAGAATTCTCTGCTAGTTTAAAGAAAAATATGAAGTGTACATATGAATCAATTATGGTGATCAGATATCACTTTTCGCAAAAAAGGCTCATATCAAATGAAATTTTAACTTCAACGGTGAAGAAACCTTCATAAAAGACAATCATACGTTGTCAAGCGAAAGAGTTACAGCTTTTTCTCAAAAGAAGCAGGGGTTCAAATTCATTCCGCCGGAGTTTGTTTTCAAGAGCAGGGAAACTGATTCGAAAGTTAAGGTTCCGAACGATATCCATTAACAGTGGTCTTCAAGTGCTTTGTACCAGACATTGCACGGGTTGAAAACTATAAGCAATTTGTCTAAAAGATGGGATTTTTGTGCTTAAAATAATAATGTTATCTACGTGCTTGACGATTTCCGCAGTTAACTTAATGGGAAAGAACTTTTGCAAAAGGGATACATCGATCAGGCAGGTTGAATAACTGGGTTTGTTAAAGCAAATGACACACATGTCAATCTTAAATTGGAAGCCAATTACTGCAAATTAAAAATGGAGTTAATGATAGGAAAGTTACAGGCAGATAAAGAGAAAGATTTTGCACCGATTGAGAATAGATTATTTATATGATGGTTTAAACCATCCAAAAAATCGAGGTAAATTTTATTGGAGTTTTCAGTCAACTCTTTGTTACGAATAAACTCGATGGTTCTGAAGTTTATCAAGTAAGTGGTAAGTTATTCATCCTATTGGTAGCAAAAGGAAAGACTTTCGAAAGACATTAATAGAGTCAAGTACTCCTAATGCAATTCAGGCTGTAATAAAGAAAATAATTCTGCCGAAAGGAGCAAGACGAAAAAAACAACGAGGAAGACGAATTATTGGATTTGTTTTGTAGATAAAGCAGTCACTGAGCTTCAGAATGGAGGATATTTCATAAGAACAGAATGCAAGTGATGTGGATGAGGCAGAACTTTAGAACCAAAGCTATCTTAAGTAAAAGCAGTAGTCGGTATACCCCCGGTAATTATGATTCAGAAAATGGACGTCGTGTTACTCTGTTCTTGTTGATATTTGTGAAGATGAAAATGTTAGCAAGGATGCTCATTTTGTGCTTTATTTTCTGTATATCTGTTGTAGTTATATGAGTAAGAAAGTCTTCTGAATTTGTTTTATGCATTGCAGTTGTAAATCGGAAACTTAAACTACATAGTATTTACCAAGAAATCTTTATTTACATATTTTTTTATCACGATTACACAAATTGAATTGCTTTTGATTATGATAATAGGATATTTCAGATATTAATTGATAACGAGGGGGTGTGTTTTCTGGTTAAATATAGATTCAGGAATAACTGGTCTCATCCAAAACAGCCACAGATACTTGCCGGTTTATTGCCTAGACTAATGACTGTGATAGACTCTGAACGTTTGCTCTGGTCAACAATAATATGACGTAAATATAGCGACAAAATTGTGTATTTATGTATCTGGTTGTCTTATTTAACATTCATTCAGGATAAAAACTCTTCGATAAAAAAAACAGCAATCAAGGTTTATAAAAAAAAGCAAAACACAGACAGAAAGAGTACCAAAATTGAATTTCAATGTCTATTTTTCTTGGTAAAAAACACTTCTAAGTTAAATCTCGTGGATAACTTGTGAAGGAGGAGAAAAGACAACAAAATATATACAATGTAGGAAGAGTACATAGTGCAAGAAACTAGGAGGCAAAGCAGACTTACAATATGAGATTTAAACATTATTTTATTGGTTGTAAGAAATAAAATTAATTTTTCAAGACAATAGTTATTAAATTGCTTTGATTCTTATATCTTTTCAGTAAATGAAACCGAAGTTACAGGTAATTTCTGATATCGTTTAGAAATTTAGTTTGAATTACTTGCTCACTAGCACAAGTAAAATACTAGGCCACTCTATGATAACTGTTTAAATTAGAAAATTCTAATGTAGAATCTGAGATGGATACCCATTTAACTGCTGAGAAAAATCAATATGGGTTACTAAATCTTTTCATTACTTCTAAAGTTTACAAACTACTTTTACTACCTTGAAGGAGTTTTGTAAACTTCAGAAATGAAACCTGGACTTATAATTCACTAAATATCCCTCAAAACCACCATCAATGACTGTGGTACTATCTTATAAAATTGTTATATAGTAAGATAAGGTAAAAGACCAATCAAATCTTGAATTCCTACGCCCCGAATTTCAGTACTGGAAAAGAATCAAATGATGACATCATCAATTCGTTTCACTGGGTTTTTATGCCATTTTGTAGTCATCAATCTCAAGGTATCACTTATCAAGTTTGGTTAAAAAAAACCCACCCCACTCTATGTGCCATTACAAAACAAGTGCTATATGATGACGTCATCAATAGGAGTGGCATCCTTTTCGTTTAGAAATATCATACACCAAGCTCAGGTAAAGGAACCACCAAAACATCAATACCTGTCTTTGAAATTGAAATTATGTCAAAGCTATTTTGTTGCATACGTCATGTATCCAACTGAAGTTGTGAAAAGAGTAAATCAAATTTTTCCCACTGGATGTGAGAAAAATTGATAAATTTGATAAATTTTTTAATTAGGAGTAAAGCAATTTTTTAGCTAAATAATTTTATTTCTTAATACATCTTTTTTCTGACCGTACAACGCGGTTTCAACATCAGTACCGCTCCACTCCTGGCCTTACCTGAACGCCTGCAGCCTACACCATACTTATGTAGAAACAACATTGCACTTATATATGTACTGTTTTATAGTCTTTTGCATCTCGCATGGTTGTGGTCACTATACCTTTTGTCTATTCTTCCTTCTCGGTATTTTATCATCGCGATGTTGTCGTCTTTACGTACCTATCGTGGTAAAATTCACCTATATTGTCTGAACGTGATATTCTTATTCGATGGTGGTGCAAATATCGTTTACACGTTTTACATAGACCAATACTGATTTAAATTTTTATTTGCATTTACAGTTTTAGTCTATTAGTATTAGTTTTTAGATTTTATGATTTGTAAACAGGACTCACATTGATAACAACATATTTTTTGTGGAAGTGATTTATCTTGTATAAAGATTCATTATAAAAATGAAAATTATGCGCCTATTACAAAAGGAGCCAAATCTTTATTATAAAACACGGCAGCTTTTTACTATACAATGAGACATTTTTATAATAAAACTAGATAAGTAGTGAAAAACGAGCCGTTTGCTACAAAACAAGGCATGACAACGGAATTTTAGTCACAATAGAAAAGTTGCGAATAAATTGCAAGAAATTTTATGTGTTCCATTAGCCCTAAATGAAGAAAGAAGGTTGTTTGTGGCAATTGAAATGGTTTAGTGAAATAAAAAAGAAAAGATTTACTCCATGAAAAATAGAAGCTCCAAGTTATAGAATTGAAGAAAGGTTAATTAATTATACTAAATTACTTATTATACTAAATTAATTATACTAAATCACATATTATACTAAATTAGTTGTACTAAATTACTTATTATACTAAATTAATTATACTAAATCACATATTATACTAAATTAGTTGTACTGAATTACTTATTATACTAAATTATTATACTAAATGGGGTTGAATGATCCCATCTCAAAACCTCAATGTTCTATGGAGATAAAATAATTCTTAGTCTAGCATTGTTGTCGCAAGTTTTATTTTCTATTGCAAATGCCAACAGTCAGATCTATGCCACTATAAACATAACGTTCCTTTACGAAAATTACAATTACTACACTACAGCCCCAGCTTTGGATATAACATACATTATCGTACACCACAAGTCATAAAAATCGAGTAATAATAATAGTAATAGTAATAGTAGTAGTAGTAGTAGTAGTAGTAGTGGTGGTGGTGGTGGTGGTGGTGTGGATGAGGAAGAGCATCAAATCTTAGGTGTTTTGAAAACAGTAGAAGGTATCGATAATTGTTTTTAACAAAAGTTGATTGCAATATCCAACTTTGAGAGGGTGTTCATTGTCATAACATTTTGTTGAGCCTCTCTTTTTAAAAAGCTCGATTTTTGCTAATTTTTAAAATCAAATTCAGATGTGAAACCAGATTTACAAACCTGAGATCCAGCTCTTTTTTCGTTATTTTATGCACTTTTTTAGTTTTCCAACTGAAAACTTGTTTATATTTCAACTTTTTTCCAAGCTCAGAAGACATTCTTTACCCACATTGATGGCGACAGGAGACGCCATGAGCTTCGGGTCATTTTCCAGCAGAGGGTGAAACGTTTTTTACCCTGATACTTTATTGTCTTTAAAGTTAAAGCGCTGATATATATATAAAAAGCTGATATGAAAAAAATTACAAAGGATTTCTAATTTCTTAAATTTCTTTTTGAAATATGTTTTAATTTTTTGGCAATATTTTAAAATATATTTTGAAATTTTTATGTAATTTCTTTGCATTTTTTCAAAATTTTTCAAAATTTTTTATCAAATTATTTCTTAGAATTTTTAATGAAATTTTTTAGAAATGCTTTTTGAAACGTTGTTTTTAATTTTTCGGAAAAAGTATTTTGAAATTTTTTTGACATTTTAAAAAATCTTTTTAAATTTTTTTAACATTGTTTTAAACAAAAGACATTTTCAATTTTTAGTGCACATTTATTGCACATTTATTTTTCGAACATTAGTGCACATTTAATACATATGTTTTTTAAATGATTCTAAATGTGCATTATCATTAGGGGAAGTGAGATGGTACAATCATTTTTATTTTATTTTTTTTGCAAGCTCGCTCGAACACGATCCACATCTTCATTGTGGACGTCTATTCCCTGGTTTCTCTTCCTTGGGTAAAATGTATCAAATTCTGTGTTAAGCACCGTAAATTTTCATGTAAACAACTCTGGCTCAAATATGACTAAGCAATTCACTTGAAGCTGTAGATCTAGCAATCGATTCCTTATTGGTTGGAAAGGAGAGAAATTTTCATCTTAATTTTGGAAAATTCCCCTCCAAATTTTGTCAGTCTCCTCAGATTGGAAGCATTTGAAATAATGTGCTTCAGAAGAATGTTAAAGATACCTACCATGGATAGAAATATTTATCAATGTTGAAGCCTTAGAGAAGGTTCGAACTTTGTAAAATATCGGTTGGGAATGTCACCAAAAAGGGTATGTTGGTATATTTTATCTGTGTAATCCTCAAAGACAGTCTTCAAAGTTCTTTATTTTATGGCAAAATTACCAAGAAATGCAACCGAGGAAGATGTTAAAACATCATGATTTAAGAATATTCCGAAAATCCAAACGAAAAATTGGATCGGTCCCCAACGAGCTTTGCTCCTGACTATGAGGCTAACGGATAATGAGACTCATTGTGAGGTTCTATTTTTCTGAATGCTCTGATTGCACAACGTTGTGTATTCTTGCCAAAGTTTCATGCTCGATTCAACTTCATTCACTAATAGCAGATGAGGAGGCATCACTTGCAAATGGCAGTCGAATCCAAGTCGAAATGATACGGATTTATTTGGTTGTTGCGAATCAACAATTTTTTGGTTATCACTGCCATCTGTAACAGTTATGAAATCAAACTTTATGGTACACCAAGCATAAATGGCAGCATGGAAAGTCGGATCTGAGCAATGGAATCCAAATGCTATCTTGACATGCCCTTTTAACCCTGCCCACGAAATATCTGCTAAGAGGTATACCTATCATATTGTAAAATGCCGAAAAGTAAGTTACTGCAGTTTATTTTTCTCAACTAAATATTTCTTAATATAATGTGACCCAATGCCCTCCTTTGCTTGCTTCCCATCTATTTTGTGTGCCCTACTTTTTGGAAATACAACGTGATGTATCGGTAGGCCCCATCTTCAATGAACCATAAGTGGATCATCGATATATCATGTTTAATGATCACCATGGTACGTCACATGGTCCATTGTACAGGTATGTTTAGAAAAAAGAGAACAGTATTTTATTTCAATCCCATCCCTGTCATTTGAATAGACCCATTAAGACCTTTACTGCAACACCAAAATCATTGCGAAAAATTTTTAGAAAATTACAGTAATTTTTCGTCGCCTAATTAGGCATAGTGATATTTAGTACAAACAGAAAAACATAAGAAAGTAAAAATTTTGCCCACAAAACAAATGATTGTAACTTTGTTTCAAATTTTCCTTTTCAAAGAATGGAGATATCCTTGGAAAGCTTAATTGATGGCAAAAGTGAATGGTGTACTTTTAAAAATATATTTTGTATTCTAGGTATTGTAATAACATGACATTTATTAAAATTTAATAAAAATATGAAAAAGAAGATTGATTTTTGATATCTACTAATATCTACTAGTCTTCTAAAAACAAGTATTTTTTCAACTAAAATATATGTTTGCACGTAAAGTATGCAGTATAATTGTAAAACATAATACATCACTTCTGTCATACCAGCAAATTATAATTCTATTCAATATTATTAACATGCTTCGAAAATGCCAGATACTTGAACAACGTAAAGCGCAAACTTCATCATTGATGTGACCTCTACGTGCTTTTTGTAATTCTTTTCTATATCTGGCTTCCAGTATTCCACAATGTACATTTGTGAGTTAACATCACGCTTTTTTTCTAAAATTTTTAATTTTCCAAAAAATGCTACAATACCATTTGTATCTGGGTCAAAATAGCTGTGCATCATTCCTCTTCCCATCAATGAACCAGTAAAAATTCCTTGCAGACTTAACCCAGTTGTTTCAGAAAGTTCAGGATTTTGGATGTATATTTTTATTAATTTTCCCCCAACATTTAGAGCAACTTTTAGATGAGTGCCTCCTGATTTCTTTTTGTTTCTTGTGGCTTGCATTCCTATATTTACTTGCCCTACTTATGACCCAGCTAATGATTTTCACCTGCTTTTCTCAAGATATTTATTGGCCTTATCTTTTTTCACTGACATTTTTGCCCATACGTAATTGACACAAGCATCCTTTGCCCTTATTAAAGAGTTAGCTCCTGTGAGGGAAATTCACGTAGTAAAGTCCTAATACAAATTGGATTTCATGACATTGTACTAGCGAACTTTAGGATCTGTCAAACTCACTCAGATAAGTAAACATAAAAAATACTCAATCCATCTACAAAGCTTAATCCAAAAAAAAATTCATCATTGAAAAATTTCATAAAAATATAGAAAAACAAAATTTTGTGGAAATCTCCGAAGTGTCTAGGACTGTTGTAGCGGAAGGACTCAACTTCTAAAATTTGACTGAACAATAAAGGTTAGACATATTCTGATGATAAACCAATGCCAAATTTTTAGAATTTTTTTCCAATCTAGCTAAAAAACTGCCATGGACCACTCAACCTAGAAAATATGAATAGGTACTACAAACACCTTAACCTTTTAAGCAATTCTCCCTTGCCCACACTTTTATTCCTAATTCCTTAAAGCTTCCAGAAGAAATAATCCCCTCAAAAGTAACTGCATTTAATAATATTGCTGGAAAATTTCTCAAACCCAATAGCAGAATTTGCAATCTCTGTATTGTGTGATTCAAATTTCCAGATGGATGCAAACAAGCAAAACTAAAACCACTTTTTTAAAAGCATCAAGAAGTGACCAAAAAAAGTATTGACCTATCTTCCAAAACTCTCTAAAATTGTTGAAAATATTATTCATGGTCAAGTACAAAAGTACCTTGATGATCAGATAATGTTATAAATACCAATCTGGTTTTCATGTGCATTGCTTAACTGTTACTTAATGGTGCCCCTGTCACTGAAATTATGGGTGGGTGTTATAGGTAATCTTTTAAATTTTTATTTGTATTTAATAAATATTGTAAAGTATCAATTTTTTGCTCTTTACATGGTTGTAAAATTTTATCTTGTGGCAACTTTATACATACATACATGCTTACATCCACGATGGTTGCTCCATGTTGTCAGATGAGTGACATTCCTTCATTTCCTTCTTCTGCCTGCTCTTCCTGCCCATGTAGTCATTAGTGGCACTTGCTGCCTGGAAGTAACTTGCACAGTTTTTGACAGATGTGGCATTCCAAGTGATTCCTCAGGGTGGTAGCAGGAGGATTTTTATCTCCATGAATTTTGAGGTGCCACAGGAATCCACCAGATTATTTGCACACTTTGGGGCAGGGTGGACATCATTAAATGGTAGATTCAAAAGTAGTAGCATTAAGAGGCACAAAACAAATGGTGCTGTGTCTAGTGGTCTGGTGAGACTTCCGATGATCCACCTGCCCCACCACAATCAATTGGCAAAAGTTCATGCTTCCTGCAGATTCTTTTCAGTTTAGCACAAGAAACTCTGCTTTCTTGATACAATTTGAAAGATGAAATCCCTCAAATGCTCACTATCAGTAGTTAAAAAGAGTCACCTAAATACAGGTCTCATTTACAGGATGTTTGGTTTTTAGTGTGAGATCACCATCCTACTTAACTCTGCCTTCTAATTTACCAAAAGAACCTGACGCTTTTCATATATAGCTACATGCATAATGATTGTTAACTTCTTGACAGAAGTTTGCCATCTCTTCAATTTGATACTGTGTTTCCATGTGCATGCAGGTGACTCTTCAACCCAGCTTCTGTCTTGCATGAATCTTTTAATGTCTCATTAGACAGCTTGCTGATTTGCAGACTAGACCACAGGTAGTGCAACTATGGATAGATGGACAAGGTGGCAAAGTTTTCTCATAAAATTGTTGCTCTTGCCTTTAACTGTGTGACTTAAGATGGTTCACCAGTCCAGCTTTTCATAAAAGAAATCTACTACACACAGTGTACTTAGTTTCCTCCTCAATATCAACAGGCACTGCTCATTTATCCAGAGTTCTAAGAGCATGCTTCAATACAGCATGACCTTAATGCCTCTTTACAAATTCGTTACATCCTTCCCTAATTTTCCCCCTCCATTGCAGTTATCACTTCCCAGTTATTCATATCAATCTCCAGTAGTTTCAAATTTCTCTTCAACACATCCTTAAACATTTTTTCAGCTAGTGTTGTGGTCTTTTTCCTTTTGATAACTTACCATAAAACAACTGTTTAGGGAGTGTTTGATCTTCCATCCTGACAAGGTATCTGGTCCAGTGTATCTGTTTCTGGATGATACACATGTCAATGTTGGTGCTGTTGGATTGTTCAAGGACTGCAGTATCAGGTATGAAAGTATTCCAACTGATATTAAGGATTCTCCTGAGACAATTTTGATGAAACCTTTCCAAAATCTTAAGATGTTGCCTATATATAATCCATGTTTGTGAGCCATATAAACAAAGAAGTAAGCACACATGCTTTTTAAACACTTATCTTTGTCTTTGATGTAATTCCCCAATCTGACCATACCCATTTCTCCTTACCAAAAGCAGAACTGGCTCTGGATATTCTGTGATTAGTTTCAACATGGAGAATGCAATCCCTGCTTAGTATACCACCAAGATATACAAAAGTATCAGTAACCTTTAATTTTTACCATAAAATAGAATTTGTGGTTGAGCGTATGGGACACCAACTGAAGGTGAAAACATAATATAAGTCTTCTTGAGACTAATAGTGAGGCCAAAAGCTTTGCAAGCACTTGAGGGCTTGTTCATAATCAGCTGCATTTCCTCCTCTGAATGTGCAAAAAGATAAGCAGCATCTGCATACAGAAGCTCACAAACAAGATTTTGAAAAGTTTTAGAGCTCAAATTGAGATGCCAATGGTTGAAAAGTTTGCCCGATGTTCAAAACCACATGTCCACCCCTACATCACAATCCCTAAAAACATGAAAAATCATCATAGCAAAGTAGATTGAGAAAAGAGTAAAATCCAGTATGTCACCCTGTTTTACACCATTCTCAACTGATATTGGTTCTGACAGTGATCCACTAAAGCCTACTCAGGCCTTCATGTTATGATGTAACTGTTTAACCATCTCTACAAAACCCATAGGTCATCCAAGCTTCATAAAAATCTTCCAGAGTGCACTATGATTGATGGTATCAAAAGCTTTGGTCAGATCAATGAAGAGTTGATATATTGTTACCTGGTGCTCCATTCACTTCCCCCCTTAAATTGGCAAGCAGTCAATATTCTATCAATTGTGCCACTTCTAGCTTGGAAACCGCATTGAACCACTGGAATGATTATAGGATGGATTCAAACCATCAACTGATATGACAGAATCTTTGACAGAACTTTTCCCACTGCTTTAAGTAGGGTGATACCTCTACAGATGCCATACTCAGAACAGATATGGTGGAGGAGTAGCTTGCTACACAAGAAAAGATTTGGTGTTCAATGTAAGAAAAGACTTTTCTCCAGACATTGAAAATGTATTTTTTGATATACAACTGCCCAAATTCTTGTTGGAATTCTTTACAGGCCTCCAACAGCATCTGGTTTTTTAGATAAACTAACTCTCGCAATCTCCAAAACAGCAAATTTTGATAGCCAAGAGGTCTACATCCTTGGAGATTTAAACATTAATTTGATCAATGAAAGTAAAAAAACATCTAATGGAATTAAAAGGTATAAAGAATTCTGCTCCCACCATGGATTAAAGCAATTAATTACATTACCAACACGTATCACTAATAACTCAACTTCCCTTCTTGACCATATTCTTACCAACTCCTGTCAAAAAGTCTCTCAACAT
Organism: Morbakka virulenta; assembly: GCA_003991215.1. Taxonomy (NCBI): domain Eukaryota; kingdom Metazoa; phylum Cnidaria; class Cubozoa; order Carybdeida; family Carukiidae; genus Morbakka; species Morbakka virulenta. Next base: position 151,855 of record RDPX01000122.1, read on the forward strand.
GGGGTTATAGAATTGGGATTATCTGATCACCAACTGATTTATTGCACTAGAAAGACTAAGCACACCAAGATACATAAACATACCTTTATCAAGATCCGTACTTTCAAGAATTACACAAAGCAACTTTTCCTAGACAAACTAAGTGAAATCAAGTTCCCCAACTACTTAGAATTCAATAATGTTAATACAGCCTATTCACAATTTATAGAGCTTATTACAAACACTATAAATGAGCTAGCCCCTGAGAAAGAAATTCGGATAAAAAAGGACTCGCGGGAGTGGATGGACCAAGAAGTTCTTGAGGGAATTAGAACTCGTGATAGGCTTCTAACTAAATTTAGGATATCCAAAATGCACTCTGATTACACAAACTTCAAGAAAGCCCGAAACCTTGTGCAAAGTTTAATAAAAAAAAAGAAAAAGTCCTTTATCATTGAAAAACTTAATGAGAATATAGGAAAACCTAAAAAATTATGGAATTGTTTAAAATCTCTGGGACTCCCAACAGGAAAAGGATCATCTTCTAAAATTTGTCTGAGCAACAAAGGTAAGGCATGCTTTGACGATAAAACCAATGCTGAAATTTTTAGAGATTTCTTTACAAATGTAGCCCCCGATCTCACTAAAAAACTGCCATCGATGCCTCATAACCTAGACAATGTGCGAATGTACTACAGACACCTTAACCTTTCTAAACCATTCTCACTTGAACTGACCTCTTCTGAAAATGTTTTAAAGCTCTTAGAGAAGATTAACCCTAAAAAAGCAAGAGGACTAGATAATATTGATGGAAAATTTCTCAGAGATGGTGCAACTGCTTTAGCAAAGCCAATAACCCAACTATGCAATCTCTCAATCCTGCTATCCACATTTCCTGATGCCTGTAAACATGCAAAACTAACACCAATTTTTAAAAAAGGATCAAAAAGTGATCCCAAAAATTATAGGCCTATTTCTCTGCTTCCACAGCTCTCTAAAATTGTTGAAAAGATTATTCATGGCCAAGTACAAAAGTACCTTGATGATAACAATATATTATATAAATACCAATCTGGCTTTCGTCCATACCACTCAACAGACACTTGCTTATCCTATCTGAGTGATAGGATTCAACAGGGATTTGAAAATGATATGCTTACAGGCATGGTTCTGATTGACCTCCAAAAAGCATTTGACACCATTGACCATAAAATCTTACTGGATAAAATGGCATGCCTTGGCTTTAGTGGCTCTACAATTTTGTGGTTTAAATCTTACCTTCAGGACCGATTATTCACAGTCAACATTGGGAAGGAATTTTCAAACCCCAGTAATGTTATATATGGGGTACCTCAAGGGTCAATTCTTGGTCCACTACTATTCCTACTATATGTAAATGACATGGCTCAGGCTATTGACTGCGAACTACTTCTTTATGCAGATGACTCCTGCTTAATTGTCAGACACCACAATATTGACCACATAGAGTCAAACTTAAATAAAAACTTGGAATCACTGTGCAATTGGTTTGTGGAAAACAAATTAAATATTCATTTTGGTGAGGATAAAACCAAATCCATTCTTTTCAGACGAAAAAAATCCAAAAATATTAAAAGTCTTAGCATTAGGAGGGGTGATATAGAAATTAAACAACACTCAGAAGTCACATACCTTGGATGTGTTCTAGATGAAAATCTTTCTGGGGAATCAATGGGAACTAAAATACTTGGAAAAATAAATAATAGACTGAAATTTCTGTATAGAAAACAAAGCTTTCTAGATAACTTCCTTCGCAGATTGCTCCTCAATGCCCTCATTCAGCCACTTTTTGATTATGCATGCTCCTCATGGTACCCCATGTTGAATAAGAGACTGATAAAAAAAATGCAGTCTGCACAAAACAAATGCATTCGCTTTTATCTGAATTTAAAAAACACAGCCCATGTTGGTGCTACTGAATTTAAAGAGATAAATTGGCTCCCCACAAAGCACAGAGTAAATCAAAATATTAGTGTAAAGATATTGAAATTTTTTAAAGGAACTGCTCCAGTTTATTATGATAAAATATTCCACCCAGTCAACCAGAGTTGTGTTACACGAAGGTCAAAGTTTAAATTACATATCCCATCTCATAAAAGCAACACAGGCCAAAAATGCCTATCTTACCTAGGGCCAAAAATATGGAATAACCTATCATCTGAATTAAAATCTACTAACAATGTCAACACTTTTAAACACCAGACCAAAGAATACTATTTTCAAAATATACAGAAAGAAGAAGACAGTATATATATCTACTACTGACAACTCATGTTTTCACTCTCATAAAGAGCCAGGTATTCTAAAAGGACATCTCATTTTAAAACACATTTATATTTTAAAATTTTATCTCCCTTTTTTTTTCAATTAAAAAATCACCTCTTAAGGGACCATTATGGAAATAAGGTCGGTTTGACCTTTTAATGTTATCCCTGCCACTTCAATTAGGGGTGACCTGTAATTATTTTTATTTTAACTCAAATGTAATATTTTTATGCAACATTCTTTTTAGTATTAATTTATACAAAAGTTTGTAAATTAACTTTAAATTGTAATTTACTGACTTTCTAGGCCTTTCTTTTTCTTTTTTTTTAAACATTTGTAAACATTTTTCATTTTATGTTTGTGGCAAATAAAAACTTACTTACTTACTTACTTTGATATCTTCCCTTTATAAATAGAAAGTATTGTCACATCTACCCAATCTTAAGGAACAGTCCTGCTATGCCATACAGCAATGGTGAGCATATGAATTGCATTAGCAAGTTTATCTCCTCCAAACAACAGTAATTTAATGGGTACTCCATCCAATCCTAGTGCTTTCCCAGTTTTAGCTTATCTTGTGGAGTTTTTTGTCTCACCAGTGCTGGGAATTCACATCATTTCTTCAGTGATGACCTTTTCAGATAGACCATCAATAACTAATTCATCTATTTCTGATGGATTATGAAACAGGTCAGTAAAATGTTCTGTCTAACGTGTCATAATGCTTTCAGCATCTTTGAGAACCATAAAACCATCTTTAGATTTCATGGCCACAATTCTTGGAGGTTGTGGTACAAACATGTGTCTGATATTGCTGTACAAAGCTTTAGATTCTTTGTAGCCATAAGCTCTCTGAATTTTGACTGACACTTCAGACCACCATCTGTTACTTATTTGCCCAATCTCATGTGGCAGCTTTGATTTTGCTTCCTTGAAAGCTCTTTCTGCAGATGTTCTAGGTGAACTAGAAGTACACATATTTTACACAGTTTGGCCTTTCTAAGGCCAAGTACATCAGCACCTGTGGCATATGCTTCTGATTTTAACTGCTCCCAGGTTTCATCAAACATACTTCCTCATTTTATAACTCAGAAACATCAATGCACTTGGGCACTTTTGATCTAGTTGCTCTGACCTTCTTTCTAATACACATCTTAATTTTAGCCTGAACATGTTTATGGTCAGCACCAGAATCTACACCCTGCATGACTCATTGTCATGTCTTGAAGGTCACACTTTTGTGTGATGATGTAGTCTAGCATATGCCCATGTTTTGATCTTAGATGTATCCATATTACATTTTGGATTAGCTTTTGTTGGAAGAAGGTTTTTCACACTGCTAGTTTAAATTCTGTCTTCAGCTGGAGAAGAAGATCGTTATCATTTACCAAGACCATGTCTCCCTCAGACACCCCAGGTATTATGATCACTTTCAACCCATGTATTAAAGTCATTAAGTATCAGAAACTTCTCTGCCTTTGGTATTTGAACAATACAATTTCCCAAATCATGATAAAATGCTATTTTTCTGGCTACTGCCCAGTGTAGGAACATGTACTAAAATTCCAGACATGTAATGTCCACATCTTAAAGGTGCCCTTTGACACATGATTTGATTACTAACTCCATATGGTTGCTCCAATTTGGTTGTGATCTGTGTCTGTATAGCAAAACCTACTTCTTCATCATTTTTCACTCCTTCATGCATGCCTTTCCAGAAAAAAGTGTATCCAGCACCTCTTTCAGTAAGCTGATCTTTTTCACTTAACCAAGTCTTAGATAAAGCAGCAAAGTCCACTTTGTTCCTTGACAGTTCCATTTACACAGGGCAGGGCAGTCCTTAAAATGTAGTCTGTAAACTATATTGTTGCTCTCATCAAGTGGAACTGGATCCTTTGGCTTTGAGAGTATCCCCCTAGAGGTAGATGTTGTGAAAAATGAATTGATATTATGCTGTCAGAGAGTTTGCCGGAGCTGTTCACTGATGCCCTTGACATAGGGAAGACAAATTTATTTTGCATGCTTTTTCTTCTGCATGATTGTACCTGCCTGTTTTTTATAATGCTCTCTGGGCATCCCTGGTATGGTATCCATTGGATATGAGAACCTTTTGAAGGTGTTTTTCTTTCCTTTTTGAGATTGTATAGGTTTAAAATTATGCTTATAGCCCGTCCAAACTGAGTGATAATAACATTATGATGACCTGAAGCTGGATGGTGTGATCTTCATTAAGGTACTGGTCTGTGTGAGATGATTTCCTGTAGATGGCAACAGAAATGGTATAGTCTGCATGTCTCTTAACTAGGACATCAGGAAAGGGCAATAGTTTTTCTTCTTTTTTTCATAGTGAACACTGATATTCACTTCTGAATCTACACAGTATTTGGATGAATTTATCTTATCTTCCCTGTGTTCTATGACAGTACTGTGGCAAGCTCTAACAGATTCTACCTGTCTGCCTGTGGACCTTCTTAGAAAGATAGCATAAGTCATCCTGAAACATCATGGCTACATTCTTCAATAGCTGCTGAAGAGCTTCAGTTCCAGGTGTTCTGATTAGCAATTTTCAAAGCTATGCCCAGTGGTTTCATGATAGTCCTATTTGGACTCAAAGATAGTAGTAGTGTAGATTTTTGCAGTGTAATATCTTTTTTATCTGTGAACTCTTCCTCAGCTTTGGAATTGAACATTTGATGGAATTAGGTATGCTAAAGCTGTTTCCTGAAAGTAGTTCAATCAAATACAAAAGTTGTCCATCTTAAAGCTATTTTTATTCTAAACACAATATAAGTTTTACCTTGGTGGGTGCATATGTTAAAATGTTATGACAATTATAAATCACAAAATTTGGTGCTAAGTATAGTCCGAAGTACAAACCCTATAAAAGGTCCACCTTTGAACCACCAGTATGACTTCATTTCGTATTTGAAATTTTGAGCCTATTATTAACATGCTGAAATCTAAACCAGATCTTTTCCAGACAGGTCATTAAAATGAAATCCAGAATATGGGTTAAAAGCTTGCTAAAATAATCAATTTTGCAGTTATGATTTGGCCATAAAATGGCATAACATAACTTCTACTTGTTAAAAGCAATAATGCTATCAATCAGAATGCTCAGAATAATAGACTATGTAAGGATATTTGAATTTAACAAATGAAAATATCAAAGTAATAAAAACATTTTTTATAACCACATATTTATTGGTTATGTTTATTACTTAGAGTGGCTGCATTCTCAGTTGCTATAGTCTGAAAACCTAAAGTAAGAGTTTCTGCAGAGTCCAAGGTGATTTTCTGTTCCACCTATTTCCTGTGATCACAGCATGTACCATCTGTGTGTAGGGTAGCACTGTAAAAACCAACACATTTTTTGGCAATCTGAATGTTGTTTTCTGCCAGACCCTCAACTACTATGTTGATAGATGTTTTGCATTTTGGCAACCCCATACTTCTTTTTAAAATAGGCTCTTGGAAACAATGGAGATAACTTTTTCACAGTTAGGTTCTGGTATGATGCCCTCACTTTGCACACATCATATATTTTGCCTGGTACAAAGGCTGTGTAAAACAAATTAGAGGCACAATGTAAAATAGCATTCCGTTATTCACAATTGTTTTTCAGTTATGTGTCATAGCAGTCATACACAGCTGTCATAGATAAGGCAAAATGTATACTTTGTTGGCTAGGTGGATCATTTTACACAGTGGAAGTGAATGATAATAGAATGTTATCAGAAAGCTGCTTCCAAGGATTTTTATATAAAATACATATATCTACTAACACAAGGAGAACTTTCTTTGGACTTTTTGATACAACTATTTTGCAACTGTAAACCAGGATGCAAGGTCATTTACTACAACAATGTATTCTGATGATGGAATTGGTCCAAAAAGATATACTACTAAAGATATATCTACTATAACATCAACATTTCCTGGGTACTGCAGCCAGGACAATCTCCCTCAGTTGTTTTAAAAGATCACGATAAAATGGTAGCTGATAAGTTTTGGAATTCCACTTTTCCCTGAATGACTGTTACTTTTAAAAGATGAATGGAGTATAGCCTTTAGCAGGGTCTGGTTTACTTTTTTAAAATCCCTGTCTATTTTATTTGGGGTAAATGAGAAGTTGTGTCATTTCAAGAGATAAAGAAACGGTTATGAAGTGACTAAGTTTCATGCGGCACATTGAAAAAGAGGCTCTGTTAATTGAGTCCTGTTGACATGCAAGCTTCTGTTGAACAAGCCCACATTGCTGGTGGAGAGGAGTTGTGGCATACATCATGTACATGAATACCTGATGAAGCTGTTTGCCATGAGATTGAAAGGGAAAGTAATGGCATTCAAACAGAAATCCTAACATAATGTGTACGTATGTTGAGGTCGTAAATGACCATGAGCCATTTATACCAATTTATAACTGATTTTCAAAACCCAAATAGCTTCATGTAGCCAGCTATAAAACAAAGCTTCTTCCCTTTAAATTCAATGTTGTAAATGAACCAGGGAAGTTAACATAATGTTGCTATAGTTCTTGTCACCCTCTCTAATGCCAGTTCACTGATTACAAGATCGAGAAATGGTGAAGTAAACATGAAATGGACATTTTTGTAAATGCAGTTACAGAAGAACAACTCCCTTGTGCTTTGCCAAAGATGAAGATCTGCAAGTGCTCATTAAATGTCTTCTAACACATCATAAGAGCACTTGGAAAAATGAATTGAAAATCTATTTTGAAATTTTTGAGGAGCTGTCATAGGCAAACTTGTTTTGTGAAAAGACAAGGTTATTATCCCAACACCCCTCTGTATAAAAGTTGTTGGCTTGGGACATGAATAACATCAGTATTCAGATAAGATGATTAAGTTGATCTACCAGACACACTGGCTCCCTCAGATGAGTGGATAAATAAAGGATTAAGTAGACAGATGCCTTGGCTATAATGGAGCTTCTATCTACAATACTATGCAATCCAGAATACCCCCAGAAAGACCATGGTAGAATTTAATTGCATGTTTTAAAGGCCTTTTATGAAGTCACTGCTACTTGCATATCACCACTGATCAACTATCGAGATATAATAACATCAACACCACTCGACCAGCTTCAACCAATCATAAGACCTCTAAAAGTATCACAGTGGACAATGGTGCACTATATTGCAGTTATGATATGAAGGTGTGTGCTTCAGAGGAATGTTTCCTGCTTAACTTCCAGTACCACCAGAAGATACACAATGCAATAGATTTGCAGAAATCTTTTTAAAGTTAATGTGTAAACTGATTCATTCTGCTGTAATTAACAGAGAAGATACCAAAATTGTACAACTACTTGCTAAATTAGTGTGGCATTCCACATAACACAACAGGAAACTTAGCTCTAGAGATGTTGTTTGCTTTCAACCTACAAACCAAAATTTCCCAAGCTCTCTTTTGCAAAGGCTATAGAAAACTAGCAAATATCAGAAAACAGGACAACATGAAAAATGCAACTGAAAAAACATGACTAGTAAAAAGAATAGTAGAGAAGTTAATCAATTTGGGAAGTAATCTATGCCTTTATCAAAGGAAGACAGTAAGAAAATGACCATTTGGTCCTTAGCCATATATTGTCACTGAGGTACAAGGTAACAAAGTCAGCATGAAGCACTTTGATGGCTTCACAAAAGGGCAAGGCAAAAATCAGATTCATCAGCTCAAAATTAGGCTGGTAGATTAGACACCCCTACAGAAATCCATTAAGGAAAAGATAACCACAACTACTGCAACTTGGAAATTGAAGGACCAAGGTCAGTGTATGTTGAAAACTGATCAATTTAAGTCACTGTGTTGATACAACTTGCCCTGTAACTGCATTCACTACCAACAAGCCTGACACTCTTGAAAGTCATGCTGTTTTGCTTGATATAACATGATGATACACATCACATTAGGACATTCATCAATGTTGCCATCGGCCTTCCCACCACCCCCTCCCCCCCCC
>RDPX01000122.1:169539-189753 GCA_003991215.1 Morbakka virulenta
CCTCCAGAGGGACTTGGATTTGGCAGTGAAGATTTTCTTGGCCGGATGCCCTTCCTGACGCCAACCAATGGCTTTTTTTTTTCTTTGCAAAGTTCCAAATTCTCCTCGACAGCTCGGGGAATCGAACCCGGAACTCCTGGTTACTGTGCAGTTGCACTTACCATTAAGCCACGGCTCCTTATATATATATATCCTTATATCCTATATCATTTGAAAATGACGTTTGAGTGTAGGAGTTAGCTATTTAGTTCCCACAGGTGTGGTTAGGAGGCGGAAATAACACTGCAATGGAGACTGACAGGCAAAGTGTGTACTGAGTACTGGTTCCAATAGGGCTTTTGTTTTGAATTTTGCAACTCCTCACATTTTAATAGCATGAAAATTACCTGTGTTTCTTGGCTGAAAAGCGATTCACAGGTCTCACACCTTGGACCCTCCTGGTTGTCTGAAGAGAAGGTAACACAACCAACACTAGCGTTTAGCTCAACTGGAATAAAATTAGTAAAGGAATCCGACACATTTATCTATTTACGTCAGCTTTTATTTTTCATTTAATTTTAAATTACCGATGTATTTTTCTCAGATACGTTGACATACACACATTTATAGATAGATGGATGGATGGTTGGATGGGTAAATCGATAAATAGACTGATTTTCTGATTGATCGATTGATTGATTGATTGATTGATTTTTGTATGTGTATGTATGCATGTGTAGAATAAATAATTTGGTATGAAAGTCAAAGAATTGCAGGTGAACGTCATTTACATATCAATTAGTTTTCTCAGAGGTTATCTCCTGGATTACTTGTGCATGGGCATATAGTTCCTCCAACTTCCTCTGCAATGGTCAGTGATTTTGTATCGTAGTAGACCATTACAGGAAGCTTTAAATGAATTGGCTTTTCCATTTGCTATTTCAGCCATATCGGACGAAACTGGTGAAATAGAGGAGAGTATTTTGGACCAAACACCTTTCAGCCCCAATTTTAAGGATGACAGGTCATCACAGGACGAAGATTGGGATGCAGGTAAGGCTTTAATTTCACAGTCATTACTATTCCCGTCCTTCAGCACAAGTCCAATCCAGTTACACTGCATCCTCTTTAACCGCCTTTGCTGGCTCCTGGCTCTTCACCACTACATNGGACCCTCCTGGTTGTCTGAAGAGAAGGTAACACAACCAACACTAGCGTTTAGCTCAACTGGAATAAAATTAGTAAAGGAATCCGACACATTTATCTATTTACGTCAGCTTTTATTTTTCATTTAATTTTAAATTACCGATGTATTTTTCTCAGATACGTTGACATACACACATTTATAGATAGATGGATGGATGGTTGGATGGGTAAATCGATAAATAGACTGATTTTCTGATTGATCGATTGATTGATTGATTGATTGATTTTTGTATGTGTATGTATGCATGTGTAGAATAAATAATTTGGTATGAAAGTCAAAGAATTGCAGGTGAACGTCATTTACATATCAATTAGTTTTCTCAGAGGTTATCTCCTGGATTACTTGTGCATGGGCATATAGTTCCTCCAACTTCCTCTGCAATGGTCAGTGATTTTGTATCGTAGTAGACCATTACAGGAAGCTTTAAATGAATTGGCTTTTCCATTTGCTATTTCAGCCATATCGGACGAAACTGGTGAAATAGAGGAGAGTATTTTGGACCAAACACCTTTCAGCCCCAATTTTAAGGATGACAGGTCATCACAGGACGAAGATTGGGATGCAGGTAAGGCTTTAATTTCACAGTCATTACTATTCCCGTCCTTCAGCACAAGTCCAATCCAGTTACACTGTATCCTCTTTAACTGCCTTTGCTGGCTCCTGGCTCTTCACCACTACATTAAAGTAATCCACCCATATCGAAACATTTTGGGGGTTTTTTTTCCCCTAAGTACAAATGCTTCTTTCCGCTTCTTACCTGTTACTACCTTAGTGATTTTCAACATTTTTAATACTCGCCGATTACCAACTTATATTCTATTAATTTTTTGGGCCACTTCATCCATCACTCCAGTCGCACACATCGTTTACAAATCCGTGCCCCTATTCTTGTGAGACTTTGGGTGATAACAGTCAAGGCAATCAGGCATTCTTCTGTTTGGAGGCTCACCACCGACACCCTGCCTTATTTTTGTTCTGTTCTCCCAGCCTCGACAGTAGCTTATCCAGACTGATTATTGGTCGAGTGTATTGAGTTTATCATTAGTTTCCGTGACAAGCCGAATTTTACTGTTATGGCCTGTTTGACCGCAGTCGACACCATGCCTTAGCAGTTTTCACCTTTTGAAGCAAGCTAAAATTCGTATGTGTCTTTTTTGGAGTTGCATGATAGCATATCTATTTACCTTAAAAATCCAACTCAAGTTATTAATTATTGATTACATGGACTCGTTGGAAGTCATTTATCTAGGATATTTATCATGCCCTGACCATAATAAATATCATATTCCAAGGTTAAGCATAATCAGATGAACTCAGCCAAGACCATAGTAAGCAAAGCATTGATTGCACTATAGAAAAACCAGCTTCTGGATAATAGTCTCCACCACAGATTAAAACCCAAAGGCTCACCTTCACCAAGCTTTTATGAATTACCAAAGATAAGCAAGCCCAATGTACCCATACATCCAATCGTAGCCTATTCTGGCAGTCCACTTTATTCACTCTCACGCCCCTTAGCGGACCTCCTATGGCCATATACAAAGAAAAAGCCACATCACTGCAACAACAGTACTAATTTTGCACCCTTTATCATACAACAAACAATCCACCCAGGTGAAGTCATGGTCTCCATTGATGTCACTTCATTATACACAAGAACCCCCGTTAATGACACTTTGCGAACTACCTAAGACCTACTTAAACATGATGATATATTGCCATAAAGAAATGCATTAAAGGCTCCAGACATCCTGAGTTTACTACAAGCACTTCTTACCAACACATGCTTCCTATTCAACAATAACACATACAAACAGAACCGCGGTGTACCGATGGTAGCTCCAAGATCACCTGTGATTGTTGAAATATTCATGCAAGCATTTGAAGCGACAGAGTTATCAAAAGCAGACCACGGCCCATCTCCCTGGAAAAGATACATTGACGATGGTTTCGCAATTATTAAAGAAGATCTTCTAAAAGGTTTGTTTGAGCACATCAACAGTCTTTACCCCGACATTGTGTTCAACATGGAGAGACAAGCAGACTGGACCATTTCTGTTACTATAGACAGGAAACAAACTCACACAGACCACTTCTTTAATAACGCATCGCACTTTCAGTTCGTCATAGTGTTACCACCACTCCGTTTGGTAGGGCATGAAGCATCATTTCAAACCCACATGACCTCAGAATGAAAGAAAAAAGACACGTTCGAAGGTTCTCTTATACGTAAGGCTCGATAAGTACAGATTAAGTACAAAAGTATAGTAAGTACAAAGTTGTGTCTTTTTTGTTTGTATGTATGTATGAATGTGCGTGTGTTTGCCTGTGTATCTTTGTGTACCTGGCTACATGGCTGGGTGACTACTAGCTGTTTGGTCAAGTGCTAAATACTTGGACTTCTCAGCTGAAGGAGGATAAACTATGCTCCTTAAGGTGAAAAGTACATCCCTATGCATTTGTAGTTTGAATCTACGTTATCAAATGTTAACTATGAATGTACGTCTATTCGTGCGTGCATGTTGTTCAATGTGTCGATGTGTCTTGTGATCAAGTGGGAAATACTTAATAGTCCTTTTGCTCTTAGCTACTGCAAATGATGAGTGAACTGGAAGATCAAACAAGCCAAAGCAAAAATTATATTTGTTTCGAATAAGAAGTGGATACTACATATATGCTAATATGTGCTACTAGTTTGCAGCGTACACTAATACGATAGTGTTTTTTTGCTTTATTTTGATGCGGCTATTTGAGGTGAATCATGTATTAGTAAGGATAGAGTTGCAAGCGTCACGTGTCTTTTAACTGTATGAAAACGTAAATTCCTTGCAAGTTTTTTAGTATTTTGTAACATAAATCTTTAGAAGCTGAGCTGTACGCTGTGCAAAAGGAACAAGCAAGACAAGAAGAAATTCAGAGCGCAACAGTCTTAAGAAGGTAATTTAATCAAACCATCAGAAACTTTCCATTCTAATATATTTATATATTCCTTTTAAATATTTTGTGAAAACCATGACTTATTGACTTAAATAACGGTCATATTTTTGCCGGTATATGTTATTACTAGTTATTAGAGCTGCACTCACGACCCTCGATGATGGAGTTACACGCAAACTTTGCTGATCCTGACGAGCTCAAGCAACAAACCATCTTTTATCGCGAACTCTCTACTTTACATTTTTGGCAACAAATATTGTTTTTCTTACCTTGTTTGTTGGAGTTCTGAGTTTTACAGTTACCATTTTTATACCATATTATTACTTTATACAATATTGGAGTGAAAGTCTGATAGCTCGTAGCTTGTTCAACATCTAACTTATGACCCAGTCATGAAAGTCAGTGAGTTTATAAGCTTCCCGTTCATGCTAAGTGCAGCTCAGTTCCTATTATACTTTAACTGAGTGAAAGATCTACCAAATTTTTTTCTAATTTGCTACTGTAGCAGTCAAGTTTTGTCGATTGGTCTGCCTTTTATTGATAATTGTAATATAGATTTTATTATGATTTGGTTTTACTTTAATATCATCAATTCCCAATTCCCCACTTTAACTGTTTGCATTTCTCTGTTTTTGTGTTCTGAGTACCAATTTTTGCATTAGTTCTTTTAAAGATTCTTTAAGAAATTTTCACGTTTAACTGACACAGTTATCATTTCCAATGGCGATATTTGATAGCAATGCAATATGAATAAATGATGAAGTATGGCTTCACACCCACAGCGTTTTGAATTTTAATTGGCAATCATATGGCTAGAGAATTCATACAAAACACTAAAAATACCAACTTTACGATCTGTAACGTTTTAGATTTTAGTGTAACCCCCCGAAGGATATTCATTTTCCATCATTCGTGGAAAAACTAAACGACTGATCCTTCTTTTTAATAACTTAAAAGCTTAGCTTATTTATCGACTGATGTTGCAGAGAAATTATGCAAGTGCTTTTATTCTTGCTGCGTTTCGTTTATATCCTAGGTGTTGTCAGGAAAAAACCTAATTTATGAACGCAAGCAATTAAATACATTTTATGAATCAAGTTGAATTAAAGGGATTTATTACTGCTGCAACGCTTTGTATTATATTTTCGTAATGGATTGAGCTCAGAATATTTTAATTAGTCTCTTTACTATCAGTTTTTTCCCTTCAATATTCAACTTTTACTCTTTGTTTTTTAGAGTTACTACGGACGAATTATCTCGATCAGATGATGGTTTCGATCATGATCGACTATCACCAGGATTGTGTCAGATAAAACGGTCTTTTGGATGTCAAGGAAACCAGTCATCGATAAATCATGATTGTATCAGCTCGTCATTTTCTTCCAATGACAGTAACAATTATGGACAAGAAGAGCCCAGACCAAGATACCGGCTCGTTGACCGCAAATATATACTTGGAAAGATTCAGAGTGCTAATTATGTACCAATGACACCACAGAATCATTATATACCGATTAACAAGCCAAAGACTTTTCCTTCGGAACGAGGTTCCACTTCTAAGTAAAAGCTAGCAGGGTCGATATTTTTAGCTGAGTCGTAAAAGGTTTATTTTTGGAAGACGAATTTTGAGCGTGTTTGCTCACCAAATTGTTATTTACATAAAACTTTTAATATAAATATTGTTTATGAATTTTTTTGTTGTGTTTTATGCACCGGGTGTGTTTTGTCTTAGCTGTTGACACTTCAGTAGACTGCTATTACTGCGTCTTTTTGTAATTTGTGGAATAGTTTATGGAGTTGTATAGACAGTTGTATTCTTTCAATCCTAGCTCCTCTAAAATTATCGCCCCCGCCAGTTTATTTCAGCATTGCCATCATTTGGTAGCTTTGCTGTTGTTAGTTGTTGTCATTTGGAGCATACAAAACAGACCTTTTTCAAACAACCATTGGTCACCTCGTTACAAAAGGGCAAAAAAGGATATGCCATCATTTCATCATTAATTCATATTCGATTAGCGTATGTAAGCGGTAAATTGTTAATATGTTTACCAGACCCGACAACTGTTATTTCACACTGTTTTGTATTGTAATGCGCAGTTATTAATGGCTGGAGCAATGATCTCTTTTAAATTTAGCCTTTATTGCAATGGTTTCCCGGACGTTAAGATAGTATACAGCATTTTTCCGAAAGTCAGATAACGACTGTCAAGCGTTGTTTAACTGCAGTGGCATCGTGTAATTGTTTCTCAATGTAGTGCAGTTTACATTCAATAACTCGACTCCCCTAAAGCTCGACTTCTCAATAACTCGAACATTCGCTAGTTCAAGCAGTTTTCTGTCTCACTGCAGCAAATTACTGCCCAAAACTCGAACGTTTAGGATTTTCGACTATTTTACTACACAAAATCAGACAAAAGTAATTAATGCAAGGAAATCATTGTAATCTTCGCTTCAGTTCTCACAACATTTATGAAAATGTTTGCTGATGTTTGTGAATGAAGATTGTCAGTTGTGATTACTGATTAATTGTTAACTGGTTATGTAAAATATCAATATAAATTCGTGACCCTTCAAAATGCGCGATGCATGGCACTTGCACCACATCACCATCACCCAGATTAACTGCTTTGTTCTTTATCACGACATGGGTAGATCCAAAACATTGTGCCCATAGAAAGTAAAAAATTCCCTTGGAAAATTTAACACTTCACCCATTTGGTAGATGACCAATAATTTCATTATTCTGTGAAACAAAGCACCATATTTCCCATAACATTGTTTGCTTTAATTGCTGCTTTGAGTTTTTCGCCAATTTTTGAATTCCATTTTGACTTGTACACACGAAAGCCGTTTACGAAAGAGTTCATCCTCGATTGAAACTACTTGCCCTTCTAATAAAACTACTTCTACTCTACTCCCCATATTTTTTTAATTTGCACATTTTTATTGTTCAAAATAATTCGACAGCTGCGATTAAAATGATTCTTAATAATCAGTCTTGCAATATAGTTTTTGAAAAAGAGAGACGACTCTGTGATTATTACATTTTTGCATTTCACACCATACTTGGGATGGGCTACTTATTCCAAAAGCAGGACATCTGCACTCCGGGCCAGTCGATCAGGTATTTTTGAAATAAGTAAGTCTTACTTAAGACAAGTTGAAAAGGGTTCATTTCTAGTAGTATAGGTTAAGAAATAGGAACTATACCAATCAGATGTAACGATGGTAACGTCAAGTTCAACAAAACGAACAACCAGCCACAAGCCTCTTAAGATTAATTGTGAGGTACAAGTATAATACCCTGAAGGATCTGGAGAATGGTTCATCAACTAGGACTGTCGCCGAGAAAACGTCAAAAAACAGACTTTTAACGTGGGTTAAGGATAAGGTTAAGATTATTAGTGCATTCAGCGAAGGAAAAACAAACCGCCAGAAATTACCTGTTGCTCATAACGAGAACATGGATCAGGCAATATTTAAATGGTTTCTTTCTACCAGAATGTACCTAATGATGGGGCCGGTTTTAAGACTAAAGCACTGGGATACCCAAAAGTAATCGTGTTGAATGATTTTCGATTTTCGACGAGAGGTTTAATTTAAGTTTTAAAACCGTATCTGGAGAAGAAAAGTGTCACCAATGAAATGTTACCACCATGAAATGAATGGACCTTACTAATTATACTAACAAAGTACAATTTAAAAGACATAACACAGACGAGTTTGCGTAGTTATACCAGTATCCACCGAAAAACTCTTGAAATCTGAGGTATGTGTAGGTGGTGACAGCAAGGTTCAATCGACCGGGATGGTAGCTGCCAACTCACTAGGTGATGACTTTTTTTCGTCACCTGTAATGCTAAGCCCCAATGTTTTGCTGCCTTTGAAAAGTTACCTTGCCATTACCGAGGTTTCAATGGACAATTGTCTGACGAATAGGTCCGAGAGCTCGATCATCAACCCCGTGTGGAGAAAAGGAAAATTACCTGTTGATTACTGCCCTGCCTGTACGTACTTGCGTGACCTCGAGGCTATAGGTATGGTTTTATTTCTCCGAACACCACATCCAAAACACAACCAATATATCGTGGAGTGATCCGCAACCGTAAAGCAAAGCTGCATCTCTTAGTTTTTCAGAAGTACATTACGGTCTTGGAAATGCCCAATCCAATGTCAAATATTATATATAAAAAGTGCAATAAATATGCTGGTAATTGCATTAAGTAAGGTTACAAAACCCAGTAATTAATTCGCTTTCCAATGCCAGGAGTTTCAGAAGCACTGAAAACAAGATCTTGTCGCTGAGATGGAGACACTGCGAGAAGAAGGCCAAGGTATTGCCCCACCTGTTGGACAATTGTCCGACGAATAGGTCCGAAAGCTCTTTTCAGTTTGTTCCAGTTGATCATGACAATCACTGCAACTTCTTTAAGAACAGAGGAAGAATTTATTGCTGAGCTGTGACGAGAAGGTGCAGGTGTAGAAGAGGGTAGCCAAGATAACGATAACGAAGGTGATGATCCAACCAAAAGACTGAGTACCAGTTACCTTGAAAAAGCATTTCACATGACCAATAATGCTTTTTTGCAAGCAATGGTTATGAATTCTGTGAACAGCGTTTAAAAATTAATGGGATGCTTGAGAAGGATTTAATTAGTAAAATGAAACAAACAATCATAGACAAAAATTTCAATAGATCACAATGAAAACTATGAAACTGAACGAATTTTCGTTATTTTTAGAATATAATGATGCCAATAATGTTTTCACAGTTTTGCTTTTAAAAGGCCCAATTGTTCTCAATTAACTTTGGACATCCGTTAAGTTGAACATTCGATAATTCAAACCAATTTCGATTTTCCCAGGGAGTTCGTGGTATGGAATGTCAATTGTAGTTTTTGACTTTCGCGGCATTGTGGTGGTTAACATTTATTGTTACAAAGATTGTAACAGTTCTCGTAAAGAATCAATACGCGCTTGCACACTAACTGAATCTAATGGGTTATGAACAAGTCCTAAGCCTTTGCTACAATGAACATCTACTTAGTTTTCCTGTATGATGGTCTTATCATATAACGGGCCAAGCTGCATCCCCTTTTTTATTTCCAAAATCTTCCCAAAGTCGCCGAGTTTTGATCTGTATGCAGCAATTCTTACATAAATTGGACTGCGCTAAAATGACTTGACCACATTACATGCTCCTGCGTGCTTTTGGGTGCGACGAAGAACGAAGAACTAAGCATCAACTGGAAACCTACATCGAGTTTTAATACAACCTTCATTTGAAATGTAACTTAGAAAAATTACACTTAATATTTATACTGCTTTTCCGTAAGGGATCGTTCACAAATGACGTCAGCCACTTAGAGGGGGGTACCTAAATGTTGACAGAAGTTGACAATATTTTGGGTAGGGGGTGAGAAGGGTGAAAGTCATTCTTTGGAAGAATTCAATTATTCTAAAAGCTTAAACCTTCTCTTAACTCACTCGGGAGTTTATAAACAACCTTTTTGCTGTCACAACACTCCCTTCAGTTGTTGGCCGCTGTGTCCATTCGACAACAGACCCGCCTGAGATAGTGACTGGCATCTGTCCATGAATTGAAATGAGAGTGAAAATGACGAGTAAAGCAGAGGATGAACAGAGCGGAGATGATGACGATTTAACCTCACGAGTGAAATTTAATGGGAATATTTTTGACGCCATTAAAAGTTTTTTAAGTGTTAAAAACAGAGGTTCAATTAAAAGACCGTCGTCGGTAAATAGCTTTGCAGGCGAAAAATAAAAAAGTGACCATTATTCCTGACATACTGCCACATGGGCTTGTTTTGGGGAAAAGTATTAAGTTAGTCAGTTCGTAAATAAAAAATAAAAAAGCTATTAAAACATTAAGGCACTACGTACGAAATTGAGCACAAGTGTACTGAAAAATAGAACATATCTAGAAATTACTACAAATTTAAAACCAGTAAAACAAGATTTATTTCTGACAGACAAAGACTGAATTTCTGTTGAAAATGAATACAAATTAGACTTGTTTTGTGTTCATAGGAACAGTCTAAGCAACTCTTTTGATGAATCCGTTCCAATTGTATGTACTGTTATACCTATCAGGGAAAAAATATGGAAAAATATAGGTTTTTAAACCAATAGGGAAGAATATGACCTATTGTAAAATGACACTGCATTTTGAAAATAGTGGTAAGGCAAATGTAATAATATGAAAATCAACTTAGGAACTTAATTTAGCTTCATTTAAAACACGATTTTATTTCTAAGAGCCCTTAAATATCTATTGAAGTCTTACCAGTGGTAAGTTTTTCTCGAATACAATAGAAAAATATGTTTCAAGAAAGTTAATAGTTAATCCTCATTTTACAACAGCATGAGAAAGAAGCTTTGTTTAGGAAGGGACTATGGCCGACAGAAGCCTCAAGACGTGGTCACATTGATGCTCTTTTGATGTGAAAATCATTAAGTTTCTGCCTTAAGAAGAAGGATTCACATTTTTAGTTCACTTTTCAGCCATGCATTTCCAGAGTCAGTCATTTCATATTTAGGACACTGCATCATCTTTAGAGACTTAAATTTATGTCAGACCAATTAAAAAGTTGCTAGTATCAAAGTAAAAGCTAAGAAAACCTTGAGGTTATTGTGAATTTTTAAAAAGATATACTGTGATCAATTGAAATAAGTTTTCATCACAAAATAATTTTACTTACCCAAAGTAATCGGTGTAAAATGTATCAACTTTATAAAGTTCAGAATGTTTTGTGACAAATTCGCCTAATATGTTGTGCTTTTTTAGTCCCCAGAGTTCATAACCACAATCCAGCAAACCTTGTCCAGAGGCTGCAGGAGTTTCGGCATTAGTATCTTCAATGATAAAATAATCACCAGGCTTCATATACTGGTGAAAATGAGCCATGCAACCATAAAGATCTACATGGGCATCTTCTGAAATCATCCACGGATGTGGCAAAGTCTAGAAAAAATCATTTCAAAAGATCATTACTACTTCAAAACATAACGAAACCAGAAATTTTAGAAAGTAGCTAGAAAAAGGTGCCTTTTTACCGGAAATACTTGTTTTCGTTTTTCACAGAAAAGGCAATATACTTCTACCACTTGACAATTTTTATTTTATTATGTTTAGACTCCTTTTAATAACCGATAAAAGTTCCTTTTTATAATTGCTGCCTTTCATATTCATTCTCAATAGCCTTAGGACAGACTGGTTTGAATCCGTCTTTATGTTATATCTTTCAGAAAAAATAAGAATAACGGTGAAGATTCATTTGTGTCATTTGTGGTTGCACCGTGTGTGGGTAATACCTTGAGTGGATTCGGTGAAATACCCTCTTGAGAAAATTCATATCCGTAAAAGGTAAAATGTCCTTGTTTATTTCACAATTTTTCCTATTCGAAGTGAATTCTCATGTTAAAAAACAATTTAAAACCTATGCGAGTTCGTCGTCATATTCAATCTGTGTTTTTCCAAGAATAATGGCATCATCAGATACGTTTAGTACATTTGCGATTCCCCGTAGCTTCGTTATGATCTGCTGCAAACTAATGTACTGAAATTCAATATGGGATTACGTTGTAAACCTTTATGAAAGGCGAAGGTAGTAATATAACAACTTCCTTCTTGATATAACAAGTTTGTGGTATATTGATCCAAAATACTTATGTAATAGTCGAATGTTGGTGCCAGATGTCTTTAATTTTGAACAGAACGATTTGCTATCCGCATGTTTACACAGTCTATAATTGTCGTCTTTCTATAGAATGATGACCAAGGTCTTGATCCCTAAACCTTTTTCAATGAACCACTGTTCTTCCAATTAATCATGGACTATCGAGACTTGCTTTTGTAAATAACATGGTATTCTGTGAGTTGTTTGCGCCATTGGCAAAACTGATGTGTCGGTGTGTTGTGTAATTTTAAAAAATTGAAATTCCCCAATCTCGTGAATGATACGCTCATACTTTTTCAAAAGCTGTTCGAGTGTTTTGGTTGTTAACGAATGACGTAACATTAACATTAATTAAACCCAAAGTGGATGGAGTTTTGAAAATTAAGACTTTTAAAGGAACCATTGACAGCATGAAAAATAGACTTTATTTATTTGTTTAGATATTTATTTTATAATATATATTTATTTGTTCTTTTACTCCAACTGAGCTTCAAAAGTGACCCAGGACAGGAAGTTTTTAATTATTAGGCATAATTAGCAACTCTCATGCATGTATTGATAATACATACATTTCATTTATATGTAAATAAATTATTACCTTGTTATTTTGTTGGCTTTGTGACAGTTTGTGGGCCAAGAATCGCTACATTTTATTAATGACTTTTTTGTTATTAGATCTTTCTAGAAGGGGTACTAATAATTAACACGAGGCATAATTACCTTCAGCAGACTTTCAGGAAAAACCTCCGAAATTTTGTGTGCATCTCCTTTTAAGAATGTCACCGTAGGACATTTTTTCGCTTCTGGATGCAGAAGAGACAGGTCAATATCAACTGAATAAATTTGACATTCTAAATTATATTTGTCCAAAGTATCAGCCATCCATACTGCATTTGCTCCTGAATAGGCTCCTATTTCAAAAATTGTTTTCGGTTTCTCATGCCATAAGAATTGTTGGTAAATCACATAATCAAGTGGATCTTTCATTATCTGCATACCGCGCCACAGCATTTTGTATTTTCCTACAAATACAAAAAAGAAACAACTTTTAAAAAAATTCCGGTAAGATACAAGATATGGACAATAAATCAAACTTCCTGGATTGATCACAAATTTTGTACGTGAAAATTAGCGGAAAGGTTTTTTTAGGCTATCTCTATGAAACTTGGTACGGTAATCCGTTAGGCCAATGCTCAATTCCATTTATAATTTTTGCTATGTATTGTAATATGTTCTTGCAACATCAACTATTTAGTCTCTTTAACCATGTGTTTTGTTTCTCTTGTCCTTGAGGATTTTTAGTTTGGTAGGTGGGACATCTGGCTCACGGTCTGTAGGTTGTGAGTTCGAGTCCCGTCGTAAGTGATCGTTTCATTCTCAATCTTTTTTGTACATTTTTAATTAACCAGCCCTTAAGTAAAAAAATAAATAAGTTTATCAAAGTCTGGCTCTCAAGTGGTTGCATTTTACCTTATCAAAATATTGATGACTGACAGGTGCCTGCTATCCGCAACTCATAAAGATAGTAACTTTTTGTCCTTACAACAAATAGCACTGGACTAACCAGGAGGAATCTTTGGGTAGAAATGATCGTGTGCTGGTTCCATATACTGAAAAAGTTAAGCTGTAGTTGAAACTTCCTGTTTCTCAAAAAACAGTCCACATTTGAGATGCCTTCAAAGGTAAAGGTACTCAACTAATCAGCAAGAAGCAGGAAGAAGCAAAAATTTCTGTGGTAAAAGTACCTGAAAATATTACACATTTGTTATAACCAGTCATTTAACAACAAACGCAACAGTCAAGAAAATAGAAAGATGCGAATCCAGTAATTGTTTTGCAGTCACCATGGTCACCATGGAATAGTTATTTGGTGATATAACCCATCTTAATATCAAAAATCAATCCTCTTTTGGCAAAATTTGAACCCCCTCAAAAAAAAATTAGGCTAATTTGTTGGAGTTTTTTTCAGCTCAGTGTGTGAATCTGTGATTTGTTAATATCCCAATACTTGCAGGTTTAGGTCTGGCATGTGTTCAAGCCTTGTTTTGTAAGGATGTTTTAGTAAGCTGAATGTGAAATATGAATCCCACCCTACAAAATAGTGCAACTAAGAGGAAAGTTGCCAGGTGAACAACAGCCTGATTTTTCAACTTCCACCAAAGGGATGTCCCATGACGCAGTAGCCAATGGTCTCTTTAAAATGGAGAAAAAACTGAGAGGCAACAAAAACACAAAGGCAGTGCATTAAGGCTTTCCACACTGCTTAGGAGGAACTATCTAATTCATCCTATATTGAAAGCGCTACCAAAAGAACCTGTTGAGAAGATACCTGGAAGACTAAACATCCCAAGTCATAAAAAAAGGCCTGATATGACGCGCCAAAAGACTGTTAAGATGTTTTTGGGCAAATACACAGAAACCCTTTCGTCAAAACTGAGAGACGTTCTTAACAGTTTGGAAGGGTTTGAACCACAGTATAAGGGCATAAGCCTTGAAACCAGTGGTCAAAAGCTCTGCTATGTCAATGCAGTAATTAATGGTCTACTGTCAGGAACACGCATCCAAACTTTTGCAGAAGAAAGCAACATTGCACTTGGCTTTGAAAGCTTTCATGAATGGAAGAGAGGAAAATGTAGGAAATGCAACAACATTGAGAGAATGTGTTGGCCGGAAAATTTCCAGTTAAACAACCAGCAGCAAAAGTTAAAAGCGTTTCTACTAGCCCTTACTGAAGAGGACCATTTGTTGAAAAAGTTGATCACATTGAATATCAGGAAGTATTTCAACGTTGTTTCCAAAGGATCACACACATGAACAATTCATCAATGAATCAAATCGTGATGTTACTGAAGTGGAAATTCTTCAAAAAACCTGCAAGATTTGTAGTGAAAACACACTTCAAATGTCAAGAAGTTGCACAGCAGTCACTCTTGGTGTTCCATTCGGTCCAGTGGCAAGTTTGCAGTGATTTTTTTTTGGATATCCAATGTAAACTAGTATAAAAAAGGTGAAAGCGGATAAAAGACAAAGGAAGCTTGAAGCTGAGACTTAGCGAAATTAAAAGTTCAAGATAGAACGCCAAACATTGGAAGAAGTGGTGGAATTGTGGGATGGAAGGCTGGGTAACAAGAAGACTTACAGTGGTGGAAATGTGGGAGGAGGAGAGCCGGAGAGAACAGGCAACATCAGCTCAATAAAAAAATTCACAGCTTTTCTGGATAGCCATGGCAGGTGAAGAACGCTTTCTCACACATGCTTGAAAAGCAAGGTAACCTAAGTTTGAATGTTACACTTCACATGGCAAGAAAAATTTAGCGTTTGTAGATAAGTCCGGGAGCGAGATAGCTGGGCATTACCCTCCACCTGATATTAAGTAAATATGTTAACCAAAACAAAAGCAAATTAGTAAGAGGGTCATAAATGCCTAGTTTTTCTAGCATAACTCCTTTCTTTGACTATATATATATACAAGGTAAAACATGAAAAATAAGAAGTGTGATTGCAACTAATAGTTTCACGATATTTCGATCATCAGGCAATAATGCTACAAATACTGTACAAGCTTTTATAAACAAAAAAGTAGGTGGGTCATCAAAAATAAAAATTTCAGGTGGCAACGTATTACAATGTGTTGATATGCTGAGAAAGTAATACCTTACCACCTGTAATTTTTTTTTGATGAGCCGCCTACTTTATTTGTTTATAAAAGCTTGTACAGTATTTGTAGCATTATTGCATGACGATCGAAATATCGTGAAACTATTAGTTGCAATCACAGTTCTTATTTTTCGTGTTTTACCTTATACATTTATATATATATATATATATATAATATATATATATAAACTGTGCTGCACTGATGAACCCACAAAGGGCGAAACAGTACTGTATGTAGCTTGAGTATATATATATATATATATATATATATACATGTATTAAAAGAAAGTTGATGTTCTCCTAAAGACACCTGCACAAAATCGTCTGCTGTCTTAGCTAGGAATTTTTGTTAAAACTGTGGGGTTTAAGTCATATTTTGTAAATCATTAGCGTTACGTAATACTAGAATCTAATGAATATCTGGCTCCTCTTCAATAAATACATTCTCAACGGTTTCTTTTCATAAACGTCTACTTTTTGAGGATTTTTTATTTTGAAAAACTCCAACTATTCCTACTGTAAGATGGCATTGGNGTTTTTGTGTTATTTTATATATATATATATATATATATATATATATATATATAAAATATATATATAAACTGTGCTGCACTGATGAACCCACAAAGGGCGAAACAGTACTGTATGTAGCTTGAGTATATATATATATATATATATATATATATATATATATATATATATATATATATATATATATATACATACATGTATTAAAAGAAAGTTGATGTTCTCCTAAAGACACCTGCACAAAATCGTCTGCTGTCTTAGCTAGGAATTTTTGTTAAAACTGTGGGGTTTAAGTCATATTTTGTAAATCATTAGCGTTACGTAATACTAGAATCTAATGAATATCTGGCTCCTCTTCAATAAATACATTCTCAACGGTTTCTTTTCATAAACGTCTACTTTTTGAGGATTTTTTATTTTGAAAAACTCCAACTATTCCTACTGTAAGATGGCATTGGACACACCGTTATTAATACGATGCATCGGATTGCTCAATGTTATATCTGGTGGCTTTTGTTGTCACTCTTTATCTCCTTTTGTGTTGCACGTTACCATGCCTAGTCTTACCTCAATCAAATTATAAAACAAAAATGAAGTAATGAACCTTACATATGATCCGTCTGTCTACAGAAATCTACTAATTTTCCTAATTATCCTTCACAGCTTTACATTTGATCAGCCGCAAAATCTGTTTACAACTTCTTCAAACTTTACCTTTCTAATTTCATCTTAAACGTCAAGAAATAATACTGTATAGCCTTCGTATTGCTCTCTATTACTCGTTCGTTAAAAGGAACAAGGTATAACTTACCAGCATTGTTTTTACCTCTCCGATTGACAAAGTTTTACCAAAGAAAACCCCTTGTATTTTATCAATCATTTCGATTAATTTATCAATAATTGCCAGCAAAAGCCACTCATGACATCATTGAATTATTTTACTGTAATTTCTTTTAAAAGCTTGACAGAAAATGCTTTCGGGTTTGAAGTAATTATACGAAAGTTGCTTTGCGAGTCATATCCGAAGTTAGCAATGATTTTAAACATCAATCAAATCACAAATTTTGTATATAAAAAAACTGAATAAAAAAAGAATGAAAAAACAAAATATAAACGAGTTGTACATACATACAACAACCAGTATAAAGGCCTGCTGTTAACCATCTACAGATGCCTTTGCGTATACGCAGATATTTTCTGCACTGTAGTAATGTTCTAGAGCACACTGAACCCATTACAACTAGGGCTGGATCTGGGGGGTTCCTTGGGTTCTGGAAACCCCCTGCTCCCAAAAAGAAATGTTTTCTTCCTAAGGAAACCCTGTTCATTCACTCTGATGTGTTACATGTGAAAAAAGCATTATGTTGAATGACATATTGACTTGTATTTATTTATTTTATCAAAGTTTTAATGTTTTGTTGATGTTAGTATTCTTACTGACAAGAAGATGAGCTGTCATTTAGTGTCAGCACATTGCTTGTGTCTTTTACCGATTTTGTGTCTTTGGTGATCATGTAGTCCTTTCATTGTATTTTTCTTTTTAGCGAAGTACAACTGATAAAATGACAATAATTGGACAATCCATATATATATATATATATCCATATATATATATATCCATATATATATATATATATATATATATATATATATAAACCTCAAGGCTACTTAGTGAACTGTAATATTGAATAGAAATAATTTTGAACGGGTAGCAAAAAAGGGTAGCATGCAATAAATTTCACTGATAAAAAGTTGTTAGAATGTAGCCTTAAACTCAACAATAGTAAAATAGAAAATAGTAGAATAATCCATGATACCGAATTTGGCGAAATGTTACGAAACTTAAGTCATTTTTAGAAAATTAGAAAAAGCATTAGTAAGGAAAAACTGGCAACAGCAGTGAGCGCATTCAGCCATGTGTGAAGACAACAAAGAACACACTGGTAAAGTAAGAGGTATTTAAACTGTGTATGTCACACATCAAATGCGCACTCATATACACAAGCAGCACACAGGCTACCAAAAATATGAAGATGACATAGACCACGGCTGATAGTTTTGAAAGTTCAAAATATGCCAAATTATGAAATCATGCTAAATAAGGCTAAAATATGCTGAGAATAAAAAAAACCTCTCTGGTGGAACATTACATGGCGGAGAGGAGGTTATGCAAGGATATAAATGGTGTTGCAACTGGTTCTTGAAACAGGGTGCTAAATAAACGCTGTTTTCTACCTATGGCATGAAAGCTATATTATTTCAAAGCCAAATATACACAGTATAAAGAACACGTGAAAAAATACTCAATAACTGTCAAGAGCAACTAGTTCATCATTATCTCCATCTTTGATATTAAAGCATACATCACCTCTGAATTAATGATAGTTAACATTCTCTGTGTTACTATGAATTCTTTGCAGCATTTCTTCTGAAAGTGCAAATGCGTACAAATATGGAGGATAGCCTCTAGCATCCTTAGTCTTATTCTGATGCGGTTTTTTTGTTTTAACGTTGGTAAAATGAAAGTAAATTCGTGTTATTTGTTGGGGTAATTCAAGCAGGTGAGAGCTTATGGGGCAAGGTTTGAAAATGTTCGCTCTTTCACGATGTTCTAATTTTTGTTCTAGAAGTTTGTGAGGTGCTAGAAGATTTCAATGTCGCGAGAGAGTATTTATAAAGAATGAAAATAATCTGTAGTCCTAAAAAAAATTCGAAGTATGCAAAAATACCCCAAATTTAGAAAATGTGCCAAAGAGATATTCTATATGCAAAGAAGCTTCAAAATACACCAAAATATGTTAAAGATGGCATATAATATTCCAATATGACAAGACTGATATAGACGAATTTACAGACAGCGGCTTAGCAGAATCAAAAACAATAGTATATCTACAAAATATTAAGCTGAAACTTTACAAAAATTGCATCAAAAACTTGAATGTCTCTTCTCATTCTAACGACAAGAAGGAAATAATTTGCTCAGGTGATCTATCTATAAACCAACATGAAAGAGATCAAAGTCAGTCTCTGCATAATCTTTACACATTCAAGAAGATTCTTGGAAGGCAAAAATCCACAGCTGCAACGACTATACAAAAAGACAGAAAAAGACTTATGATTGTCAAACCACAGAGAAGTTATGATATTTGGAGTGCCTGTAAGTCACAACCGAAGTTAAAATTGAGTTTCCAAAACAACCAAATCTTGTCAACGGAATTTTCAACGAAATTTTCAATTTTCCTTTAGTAGATGCTTTACAAGATGAACCCAGGCTAACAATTGTTGATACTCTTAATACGTAATCGCTACAACCAGGCTTTTTTATATAAGACGTGCGATCGCACGCGCACGCCTCCACACACGCCTAAATGGTGTTAGACGTGCGAAAAAAATCACGCCTAAAAACGAGTATAATTTGCTAGGCGTGCGGTATATCGCACGCCTAGCAAATAATTCGTCAGTTGAGAGAGCTTTTAGTATCCTGACAATGGTTCTCTCCGATCGTCGTTTGAAAACAGGCCAAGATCTCATGTTGATGCGCCTATTGATTAAAATCAATGACAAAAATTGGTCCGATCAAGAACGTGAAAGTATACTACACAGAGCACTTGAAATTTACCTTTCGTCAAAAAGAAGAAAGAGAAAACTTGATGACGGTGAACCAACTACCTCATTTACAACAAATACCATAGCAGATGAAGATAATAACGAATTGAACGATGCTAGCAGTGAGAGTGATTCTGATAGTGATTATGAATTGTGGGAGGAATAAGGAAGTTGAAGTAGAATATAAGAGTGTTGTATTTTGTTTTGTTTGTTTTGTTCAGAAAAAACTTTTCATTTGAAGAATGGTAGTTTTTTGTGATAAGCCCATGCTTTATTAATAGACGTATTTTTTAAATCGTGTACGAAATGATCAATAGTTTATCAATGCTTTTATGAACTTAGAAAAATACAAATATTTTTGTATTATAATCAACTGAAAACTATCTTTGTCTATTCGTGATGTGCAGATATTTGTTTCAAAAGAAATACTGCACGTTAATCTTGAAAAATGAAGACTATTAAATTGTTATTTTTATCTCAATTGACAATTAATATAATCGCACACCATCACATGCCTAATAGATTCAGGTGTGCGATTAATCACTTGCCTGAATTCAGGATTTTGCTTCTGGGCGTGCAATTCATCACACACCTGAAATT
>RDPX01000122.1:204092-219523 GCA_003991215.1 Morbakka virulenta
TCTCTCTCTCTCTCTCTCTCTCTCTCTCTCTCTCTCAGTTTTTCCCTCTTGTTTCATTTACACCTGGATTTTTCAAATTTGCTACCAACCTGTTCAATAATTCATCAACCACGATAAAATGCAATTTACTTAGTTTCATCGAGGTGACCTTCTTGAGCCTAGCGAAATTAAAGCATTCTGTTATCATTAGTGTTTTTATTTTCCCGTAAGGAATTCAATAAAAGCAACATATTCCCCAGTTAAACAAAGACCAAAGACTAACTACTATCAAAGCCCAAGATAATATTAATGAAAGATTACTTACAGAATATAGTCCAAAAGGTGACTGTGCAGATGAAACTGTCTCTTGAGCCAAGCAATAAAAGTGACGTGTTGAGAAACACTGAGCCAACGGCAAATCAAGTTGGCCAATGTGGTCCACTGAGAAATTGATATAACCTGTTTTTCACTTGTATTCATTTTGCTTACCCTCTCCATTGCAAAACCAGCCAATCACCGTGAAACTAAAATGGCAATCTTCATCGTGCAAGTCGTTGTCATGGAATTTAATCCCACAAAAAGTTTTTAGTCTTAAAAAGTCTTAAAATCACAAAAGAAAATTGGTAGCAATTGATCGATTTTATGCATTGTTGATTAAACAAAAGCAACTCTGTAAACCATTGCACAGGCGTTAGGGTAAACACAATAATGCAAGGTATTCAAGATGAAGCACAGAAATCATGACCACATCACAATAAATGGAGAACCAGTGGAAGACGTTAAAAGGTTGAATACCGGGGGCGGATACAGGGTACGTCATGCTAGTCAAGTCGACTAACATCTTTTTAACAACAAATAGTAGTTAGGCGGGTGAGGAGCCGTGGCTTAATGGTTAGTGCAACTGCACAGTAACCAGGAATTTCGGGTTCGATTCCCCGAGCTGGCCAGGAGAATTTGGAACTTTACAAAAGAAAAAGCCATTAGTTGGCGTCAGGAAGGGCATCCGGCCAAGGAATTTCTCACTGCCAAGTCAAAGTCCCTCTGAAGGGCACCGTCTGAGCCCCAATTGCTGGGAAAAAATGATGTTAAAACTAAAAAAAAAATTAAAAAAAAGTAGTTGGGCGGGTAGTCAATGGAACAACGAAACTTTCCCCGTACACGTTCTATCCTCCATTCATTGTGTTACAAATCATAGCGCAGGTTCATCTCCGGTATCGTATGATCGCGGAATTTACTTTCTCTTCCGCCCTGAAGAATTCTCCCAGCAGACATTACTTCTGACAATGAAGTACGTCTAAAGCGCTCTTAAGTTGGTAAACGGGGGGCATGATATTCCATTTTTATTTGTTTTTGGCTGGTTTTGGATGCTGACGTACTTTTGAAACAATCCCCGCGTAGCGGAGTACCTTAAGTACGTCAGTTGTTTTTCTATTGTCGAACCAAGGCCGGGGAAATTTTGTCAATATATATTTTGCTTTTACAAATCAAGTACTTGAGCAGATTCACTTTTGGCTTGTTTTATGGCCCCGCTATTGTTGCTCAAAAAAAAAGATAGAATTTTAAAACGAAAATAATATAATATTTGTTTTTCATGTCTTTTTAAGGTAAGGCCAATTTTCAGGCCTATTTTAGTTTAACAGTTTTGTTCCGTTTTGAGATGTTTTGATCCGGCAGCGACCAACTAACGTCATTCAATGTTATGGCAATTTTCATCCGAAGCAAAAGAAACGTTCCGGTCCTGTTTGGTCTGAATGGAAACGAGCATTTACATTAACTGTTTTCGTGCGTCATTGATGTAAACCAGGCTTTCTTTGAGTGCATTTTTAAGAAAAGTTTTTAAAATCAATTTATGACTCAGAAAATGACTTTAAAATGGCCTGCATAGCGTTTATAGCTGTTATATCTGGCTCCAGGCCGCAGGTCAGGAAGCAAAAATAAACGCAGTAAATCTGTATTAATCCAAGTATTCTTCAACACAAAGTAACACAACTACATGATCAGCAATGTTCTCTCATTACACTTTTGCTCTCCCAACCGCGTGCTCTTCTCTACCCTCAAGGGATTATGTTCCAGGGCATCATGGGTAGTAGTGGAATCATGGGTAGTAGTTACCATAGACACAACATCCTTCCCCCCACCAAAAACCCTTAATAAAACTTATCAGCGTAGCGTAGAGGTGATACAATTCTTCTACGTGATCTACCCTGCACATTAGGTTCACTTGCTGCTGATGGCAGTTCAACTGAAGCATCCTCAGTATCTAACTCCTGATTAGATAATTTGAAAAGACGGCGCAGATTAAAGATCTGTCCTGTATCTAGACGATAAGTGTAACGAGCTACACGTTTAATGACCTTATAAGGACCCTTGTAAGAAGTTTCCAATTTACCTGAATGTGAAGGAAACTTCACCTTAACTAAATCACCAGGTTTCAATGCAGTGAAATTACTTGTACGGCGATAGTTCGACTGATAACGGTTGACATGTTCCTTGACATTATTGTCTACATACGAAATAAAATCAAGCGACACTGCAGAACGGATTTTCCGTCCAAACATTAATAATGCTGGTGTAACTCCAGCAGCACTGTGTGCAGTATTGCGCGCTGATGTTAGATAAGCTAACAATACAGATCTACATAACTCTTCTGTAAGAGTTCTACCATGTGACACACCTTGTAATGCTGCTTTGATATCTCGATGTACTCGCTCTATGGCACCATTAGCACATGGATTATAAAGTTCCCACTTAAAATGCTTAATAGCAAACTTACTTAGAAAACTTGTAAATTCAGCACTTGTAAACTGACTTCCGTTGTCGGTTACCAAGGCCAGTGGGTAACCATAGCGTGAAAACAAAGCCATAAGAAACTCTATTACTGTATGGCTGTTAACCGAACTACAACACATAATCTCTAACCATTTGGCATGGTAATCGATTAAGTTATTAGGTATTTACATGCTATTGGTGCATCTACCATTGGGCCTACAATATCGATAGCAATCTTCTCCCAAGGAGAATCTGGGTAATCCACAGGGGTGGTACCAACTGGGCCAGGTGGGACACAAGATTTGTCTGAATGTGAACAGGCTAAACACTGTTTAACAAAATTCTCAGCATCACAAGAAATACCTGGTCACCAAGCAAAATCTCTAAGCCGCATCTTGGTTTTAACGATACCTAAATGACCCTCGTGTGCTAACACGAGTATGCGATTACGTAAGGTAACTGGTACAACAAGCCTATCTCCTCTAAAAGCAATACCATCTTGAAAAGATAACTCTTCTCTAATTGACCAACAAACTGACAAGAATGGTGACTCGGCTGGACGATGATTAGGCCATCCATCCATAACATACGATTTAAGGCAAGTGAAATCAGAATCTGCTTTGGTAGCAGATTTAACGCTAGCAAAATCTAATCGAGAGGCAAAACAGTCTAACACTACATGAACTGGTTCAGGAATAGACAGTTCCTCTTTAGCAGCAGTAAGACGACTTAAGGCATCTGGTAGATAATTCTGACTACCTGGCTTATATTTGACTTCAAAGTCAAATTGCATCAAGTGCAAGAGCCATCGAGAAATTCGGCATGACACTCTGTCAAAGCCCTTGTAACCAAGCCACGTCACTAAGGCTCTATGATTGGTATGTAATTCAAAATGGCGGCCGTAAAGCCACAAACACCACTTACTGACTGAGAAAACACAGGCTAGAGTTTCGAGCTCGCCAATCGAATACTGTTTCTCGCTTTCAGACAGGGAACGGCTGGCACAAGCAATAAGTACCTCTTTACCGTGCTGAATCTGGGTCATGGTACAGCCCAGTCCACGTCGACTTGCATCGCAAGTGACAATAATTCGATCATCAGGATTATGTGAAAAGAAAGCTAAGGATGGACTATCCACAATTAAAGCATTCCATTGCTGAAATGCATGGTCACATTCCTCAGTCCAAACAAATGGGGCATTCTTCTTAAGCAACTAAAAAAGTGGATAAGCCACTGTCGCAAAATTCCTAACATGGTTTGAGTGGTATTGGCAGGCACCAAGAAAAACTCGAACTTCATGGGCATTAGATGGCTGGGCCATGTTGACTAGACCCTCCATATTACCCTCACGGGGTGACACCCCATCTGCAGAAATTCTCCTCCCTAGCCAAGTAACCTCTGATTCTGCAAATCTGCACTTCCCAAAATTAAGTGTAAGGCCATGCTCTTTGAATCGAGTAATAACTGCTTCAACATGCCTGGTATGCTCAGAAATATCTCTGCTAAAAACAAGGCAATCATCAAGGTATGTCGCTACAAAATCTAAACCTTGAAGAATTTAGTCCATCATTGCCTGAAAGGCAGAAGGAGCAGAACTAAGACCAAAGCAAGTTCGTGTATACTTGAAGAGACCCACATGGGACACAAAGGTGGTCAAGTCCAGACTCTCCTTCGTTAATGGCAGCTGAAAGTAAGCATTTTTCAAGTCCAGTGTAGTAAAGACCTTGTTCCCTGCAAGCTTGGAAAGCAAATCAGCTGGTCGGGTAAGAGGATGCTGTGGTGGGATAATTGCACGATTAAGTGATCGGCTATCAGAGCATAAACGGATTAAACCATCTTTCTTTTCTGCTACCACTACTGGCGACACCCACTCTGATGCACTTCCACGTTCTATGGCACCAAGTTCCAGTAAGCGATTGAGTTCTGCCTCAACCTTTCCCTGAAGCATAAACGGCAACCGCCTACATTTGTGCACAACAGGGGGCACACTATGATTTACTTTAATCTGATGTTCAAAATGTTTGGCTTGTCCTAAGCCAGAAGATACATTTGGGAATAAGATGCGAAGTTTATCATGCAAATCTGAAGAAACTGTCGCAACACTAATTGTTACTCCCAGTTTCACAAAAACGTCTCGGCCAAGTAAACTCTGTCCATCCACAAGAATAAAATCGTGCTCAATTTCCATATCCTTACAGCCAACAGTAAATCGAACTGAGCCAAATGTGCGAATAGGATTACCATTGTAATCTGCGATGTTTCTAGCCGCAGTTCTAAGTACCTGTTTACCTGGGGGAATCTCCTGTCTATTTAATAAAGACACGCCAGCACCAGAGTCAATCAGAATAGTTTTCCTGATACTCTTATCTAACAAAATGTCAAGACTCAAAATATCAGACGCTGGAATTAATCCTGATACAGCCAGCACTGTTTTTGGTTGATCCTCACCCTTACTCCTAGTTTTGGATTTACACACCCGACTAAAATGTCCTACCTTCTGACATTTCGTGCAAGTCTTCGACTTTGCAGGGCAAGCTGCATCCTTTGCCAAATGTCCCACGTCTTTCCCCACTGCTCTCACTGCCTCGACAATCGATAAACATTGATTCATCGTAGAAGGCTGTCTAATTAACAACTCTTTCCTGGAGGCCTCATCCATTCCGTGAATAAATCTGGCTATTAGAAGCTGGTCCTTCATTTTAGCAACATCTGGAAAGGCTACATTAACTAGGTTTAGTAAAGCCTTTGAAAACTCATCTGGAGATCCTGTATTTTGTAAANGCCGCAGTTCTAAGTACCTGTTTACCTGGGGGAATCTCCTGTCTATTTAATAAAGACACGCCAGCACCAGAGTCAATCAGAATAGTTTTCCTGATACTCTTATCTAACAAAATGTCAAGACTCAAAATATCAGACGCTGGAATTAATCCTGATACAGCCAGCACTGTTTTTGGTTGATCCTCACCCTTACTCCTAGTTTTGGATTTACACACCCGACTAAAATGTCCTACCTTCTGACATTTCGTGCAAGTCTTCGACTTTGCAGGGCAAGCGGCATCCTTTGCCAAATGTCCCACGTTTCCGCAGCAATAACATGTTTTTCTTGATGGTAAACTTCGACTACTAGTTTGAGAACTTCCCCTCTGAAGTAAAACGGTGTCCTTCCCCACTCCTCTCACTGCCTCGACAATCGATAAACATTGATTCATCGTAGAAGGCTGTCTAATTAATAACGTCTAACAACATCAGCTGTAACACCAAGCTGAGGGAGGCTGTTCTGAGGCTGTTCTGAACTCTGATAACAACTGTTCTGATATAAAACTGCGAAATATTGAAGATGAACAAAGGAGACGACAAGAAACTGGACGTCTTGCAGAGCAAATGCATGAGGCGAATTCTGAAGATACGGTGGCAGGAGTACACAACAAACAAAGTTTTATTGGGGAGAGCCAGGATGAAGAGCATTAGCAGTGGAATGAGAAGAAGGAGGTGCAAACCCATCGGTCACATCCTGAGGAAAGGTCCCAACAACAACAGCTTGACTGCCTTGACCTGGGCCCCTGAAAGGAGGAGAATGTGCGGGAGGCTAAAAACCACCTGGAGAAGGACTGTCGAGAAAGAGGGACAGACTGGTGGATGGAGATCCTGGAATGAGGCGAACACCAGAACCATTGACGGGGCAGCATGGAGGCAGAGTATGGAGGCCTTATGTGCCATGTAGCACGAAGTGGATAGGCAAGGTAAGATAAGGTCGTAAATACGGGGAGCGGAGACACCAGGCTTCAAACTTTGGAGGAAAACGATTTTGTGTGAGATATTATCGCCATTTATTTTAAAAATAGATTATAGAATAGAAAATAGAATAAAGGAGAGGGCAGCGTTTTCCACTGAAACTACGGGCTCTGCCAGTCTCTAAATACCCTTTCTTCAAACCAGACATATAAGCAGCCCCATACCTAATTAGGTTTCCCAGCCTCAGACCTCCACTCTGAACCCAGACTGAAAGGCAACTGGGAAGCTCACCCTGCATATGTAAACACCACTCTTACTCTTATTTCTGACAAAGGAACATTAAGTGGAGACCAATTCCCGGAGCTAACGTCGTGTCACCTGCAACGAACATGGGCGCAGAAGCAAATCCAGTCATAGGTGCATCTGTGTCTAATTTCTTGTGCTGCAACTTGGCATTTTTGTCGGCATTGGAACGTCCCAGTTCCTCCTCAAACAACTGAAAAGACCACCCTTTGCTAAAAAGATTTCACGTTTCGGCTTCAAGTTTAAGATTTACGCCTACTTTCTCCATCGTATGGGAGAGCACAAGCCCTATATTAGAATGTGCCTCAGTCGATTCCAAAAATTACAAGCAATGGCCCACTCTTTATAGTGGATTTTCTTTTGTTCCTTCTATCAAACATCAACTATACATCCTCAGTTAGTCTTCGAGAGTAAGTGTGTATGATGGCAGCAATCAACACGCTCGTTTGTCAATAATGGTCTGTTTTAACCACAAGTATATCAAACTCAAAGCACTCGGATTTTCTCTAAGAACCCATTCTCTTTCTTCAGCAGTGTCCCAGAACAAACGAATTGGTGAAAATATCAGATCGGAATCTTTACCTCCAGATTTTGCAAAGGAGCCAAATGGCGTGCATTACTGGACACTGGTGATGGAAGTTTCTATGCCTCATCAAAGCTACTGGACTTCATCCAAGTAAAGCCAATACGGAAAGAACCACAACAGATAGAGATATTGATGCACACCGCTACCAAAAGGTTTGGAATTTACGACGTCACCATAACTAATGTTTCCGGAAAGTTCGCTATCAAAACAGAAGTAACGAAGGTAGAAAAGGATGTCCTGTTGACAGTGCCGAACCCAAGGTATGAAAGCCTGATTCAATCTCATCCTCATCTGAAAGGCATCTTAGTCGAAGATCACGATGCGAAGTCCAAGTTACCAGTACAGCTAATACTTGGGACCAGTGTCTACGCAAGAATCAAGACAAAGAAACCCCAACGAATCGGCTATGAAGGTGCTCCAGTGGCAGAAAAGACCAAATTTGGATGGGTAGTTCTGTCTCCTGGAACAGAAGATGACAGCAAGATGTATCTGTTGCAATCATCTCACACAGATTACGACCAGTTATGCCGTCTAGAAGTATTGGGGCTACAAGACCGTCCAGAAGGGGACCAAGAAGCCGTTTACGAGGAATTCAAGGATCAGCTTCATCATTACAAAGATGGCTGGTATGAGACAGGTCTAATGTGGAAAGTATCGCACCCAGAGATTCCAAACAACAAGGTTTCAAGTGAAGCCCGACTAAAAAGGCTGCTGAGAAAATTGGGGAGAAATCCGGAGCTGATGGATGAGTACGACGGAAAAATACAGCAGCAATTGCAAGAGGGGATAGTAGAAGAAGTACGAGAATTCCCAGAAGTCCCAGAAGGAATTGAATACTACATGCCGCAGAAACCGGTTGTTAGAAAAGAAGCTGAGAGCACCAAACTTCGTATCGCGTATGATGCATCAGCGAAACCAGATGCTAAAAGCCCATCACTAAATGATTGTTTGGAGCCAGGTCCTGTTCTGCAAAAGAAGATCTGGGACATCTTGGTGAGAAATCGAATGCGAATAGTAACCTTAACAGCTGACATTCGACAAGCATTTCTACAGATACGCATCAAGAAGGAACACCGAGATGCTTTGCGATTTTTCTGGGTTGCAGACAAAGTTACCATGAAAACCAAGATTCCACGCTTTACACGTGCAGTGTTGGGAGTGATTCAGTCGCCGTTCCTGCTTGGAGGAGTACTAGAATGCCACCTCGATAACTACAAAAGTGACAAGAAATACAAGCAAACAGCAGAACAGATTGACGAAGATACGTATGTCGATGATGTAGTTGGGGGAGGAGAGTCAACTGAAGAAGTAAAGGTGTTTCAAGAAAAGTCCATTAAAATTCTTGGGGATGAACAATTCCAGCTTTACAAGTGGCACTCAAATGTCCCAGAGCTTGTATCACCTGCACAAAATGAGGATGAATCAGGCCTTCACCAAAGAAGTACTTGTTCAACAAACAACAGATGCTGAGATTCTTAGAGTCCCAAAGACTTTGGGAATTTCTCCAGAAGGTCCAAGAGAATGAGGAAGAGCCTGCACTCCACGGATTAAGTTCTTTGTCTCGAAGGTGTTCGCCATCTTATGTCCCAAACGTCTATGTAGGCGTCGCTCAACCCCTTTCTAGATTTAAGGTTCTCGTCTTTTATCCTTTTTCGCATCCACTGGGGATCAGCTGTCGTTGGTTTCGGTAACGAATCGGTAGAACGTCATGGATTTGTCAGTCTTATCATTACACGGTTTGCGAGCAATTGATAATATAGCACCACTGTCTTGAGGAAAGTCAAATAGGACCAACTAGTGAACTGCAAGTGCTGCTCTCTGTTACAGAACACCTTTTACAGTAGTAAGTTAACAGTGAAGGTCTGGTGGTGGCAACCTGCTATTTTTCTGGAACGCCCTCAGTAAAATGAGTCACGATTCCTTCTTGCAATGGTTTCCACATTCTGTAGAAATATAGGGTTCTTACGAAGGGAATGTGGAGATTGACCAACCTGTTCAAACCAATGCTGTATTGCCACAAACTAATAGGCCCGACACGTTAGCAGCAAAATGGGTGTCCAAGTAGAAGCCGGTTAATATTCTCTTTGCAAATTCAGACATTTTTACTTCATACGTAGTTGATATTAACACAGTCTGGTCGCTATATTCCACACAAGTTCAATATGAGCAAAGCCAAAGGGGTCTTTCCTGAAGAAGCGGTCCAAAATATTGTTAATAGAGCAAATCGTGGCGTCACAGTTTATTGTGGCAAATCGTGACGTCCATGACACAACCAACATTTGACGAGGTTTAAAAGAAGCTAGATTAAAGTACACTGAAAAAAGGAACTTGTCAAGGAGAGACGGCGGGGCTTTCGGGACACATCATTCAAGGTGCTGGATGGAACAAGTGAATCTTTTCCATGCACCTGCTGTGAATAAAGGAAGACGAACATATTGAGCAACGAGACTTGGACTAACATCAATCACTTGAAAGTCTCGTTCTGGGTTATAGGTCTTCTACCAATAAAATTCAAGAATAAGCTGATACAGGTAATATGCTGAGGGGAAAAGTTGCCTCGAACACAAAGGACGAGCTCACTGTGCATGTCTACCAAAGAAAGCAACTTCCTAAAAACACTTCAGAATCTGATCAAGGGGACGCGTGGACATATCAGGCCATTTGGCATTGACAAAGTGGCAGAATGTCTGGGGTAGTGAGGCATCAGGTCCAGCAACTTCTTTCCAGCTATAAAGCCCCTTGTGGGTGGCGAAAACAATTGTGGGCAGCTACCACGTAACGATCCCACAGTCTTGTAGTGTTATTTTTTCAGCTGATTGTCCATGTAGTCAGTTTGTTATTTTAAGTAGTCATAACGTTTAAGTATCAAAAAGAAAGAAACTGTAAGGCTGATTCTACTAAAATCGTTGTTGTGCATTCTCTAAAACTCTTGTAGAGAAAGCGTTTGGGTTGCCCTATGACCTTTTATAGTTTCAACATAAAGAGCTTTTTACAATTATTCATAGCATCAGTAAACCACTTTCTATTAGTTGAAGTTTCTTTGGACACTCAATCATCTAATTTGTGGTGGTAAAAAGTCCAATGAGATGTAAATTTGCTTGAACAAGCTGTTTGAGGTGTAATGGTCGGAGTTACCAAGGAGAAATACAGAAGAGACAGAGAATAGATTCGGATTAGAAACAAAACAAAGGTCAAACAAAGAAGGACGATGTTATGCAAGATAGGAATAAGAGTAGAAAAATCGACAAGTTAAGCCAAAGATGGAGCTAATAAAAACTAATTAAGACTCCACTACAGCTTCGTCATTGAAGTGACCATTAACCCAATGAGTGTGAGTATTGACTTAACCATACACTAATACATTATCAGATGGATAGAATTAGAAATAGTATTAAGAATAGAGCAGTCTCAGGAAAATGGAGATTGGTAAGGTTAGAAAATCCACGAAGTATGAAGAATAAATGTAATATTCAAAGCGAATGACGCATGACTTGTACCGATCTTAGCCTTAGGTATACGTCTTCTCTCAGAAAAAGCTCTTTACTGATATACAGTTGAACCCCGGTTGGCGACCTCCTCACACGTAAAATGTCTTCGCTAACCCGACCACCCCGGTTCTCAGACCGCGACCAGCAAATAATTGGTCCCAAGCGCATATTCCAACCCCCTGACACGATCACAGCAGCAGTCCAATTAGCGGATTGAGTGACCGGGCTAACTAATTAGGCCTATGACTAACGGCAGTAAATGGCGACCTGTAGTTGAAACCAATAAAAATGTATTCTTCCTCAAGCCAGTTGATGACCTTCAGAGGAAAAAGTTTTGAATTACAATTTCAATGGGTACTCTGGCCTAATCCATTTTTTCAAATTGTTCCGACTGTGGTCGCCATTTTAAAATGCTGTTGCTAAAAGCGACCAACTAGCTCTCGCGTGCGCGACGCACGGTAAGTTTAAATCTCCAAATAGGTCTCAATTCACTTTGACAATTAAGGCTTGGATAAAAACAAAGAATTCTCTTGCAGCCAGCATTTTTTTAATCACTCATACTTACATTACGAAACGTGTGATACCGAACTCGACACGATTCTATTCTCGAGGAGTACCAGATTTCTAACTCTAGCCAAACGGGCTCCTATTCTAATCCGTCGGAAGACAGTGACTAGGATATCACGTGTGTCGAGGATACTGAGACAACTTCGAAAATCACTGATATTCGAATGGCATTGGAGGCTGTCGAGAATCTCAAAACGTTTGTGCTACACAAAGACCCCACCCATCTGCTAAACTCCGTGTATGCTCTGCAGAATGGACAATGTGAACTTTCAATGTCGCAGTGCAGGCTAACTTACATATTGAACTTTTTAAAGTGAAATTCTAGCTACGGACTTTAATTCTATCTTGCCCGTATTGTGTTAGCTCAGGTTTTGATCAGAGGACTTTAATTTGTGAACTTTTATGAACATCTATGGACTTTTTTATTATCATGTGTCATGATGTGCTCTTAGCTTGTGAAATTATCAATAGACTCTCTTCATGGTTATCATTTTCTTGACAGTTTTATGTCAATGGGTTATTGAAGTCTTTACAGAAATATGCTGCATTTTGTGATCACGCATTCATTGACCCGGCAATCATAATTAAGATTTAATTTAGGCTTGTTTCTGATTGATGTTTAGCTAGTGCAAACAAGGCGCAAACAAATCGGGTGTGTTGTTATTGTTTTGTCTTGAAAGATGAGAGAAGCCGTGTAAAAATCTGAACCATATTGAGTGTAAATTTTAATACAATTTTATTAAAATGTTATGTTTATTACGATAGAGAGTACAACGGAGAATATTGTTTTATTTTTTATTTCAAAGTCGGTCCAATGAACAGTTTACAGAGAAATTGCTACCAAAACAAATGGTAATTCCCATTAAAATGATCGTTGGGTTCGGACTTCTCTCACGTGCTGTCATCATCCAGAACTGAGATTGGGATCGGTTATCAGAGACATATCCGGGGATGGACCACGGCAAAACGTGGAACCGGTATATGTCAAACTTTATCGATGATGACATCATTAATTATGGATCATATCTATGGATGTACCCGGGTCGGGGTACCTGCTGATGCTCTCTGGTGCTCTGGGCGTCTTCTGCCTTTCTCTGAGAGTTTAATTTAAAAGAGAATTAACGTTTCAAATTGTATTTTGCAGTAAGATACCAGTTTTATTGCAACAAATGAAAGACCTATCCCTATCCCTACCCCTCCATCAAGCTTGGTGGATGTTTACTGAACCGTGCACGACGATCTCGTTCCGGTTCAGTTTTCGCGGAGGTCGGGTTGGCGCGACCCCGCTGACGCGACCACCTCGCTAACACGACCACGTGGGGCTGGTCCCGTTACCGGGGTTCCACTGTATTTGATATATAAAAACTATATCAAGGCTATTTCTTAAAGTGTATCAACACAATGACTCCCAGCCCCGAAAAGAAAGGAAAAACTGGAAACTAACAATGGATTTTAGGATAAGACTCCTGGCTTGGGATTAAAGCAAGCGTCATAGGTTGACGACCAGTTTTAAATCCTAAATTTGGAGGGAGAACACGTGGTTTTGGGGGAGATTTTTGTATGTGTATTTTTTTAAAGACTTTTCCAGCAGAATTATTCTAGGTAGCAATTTGCATTGACCTGGAGGAGCTGGGAATAGGTTCTTTAATACTTGTGTATCTGTATGAAGAATAACCGACGTTTGCCATGTACCATATTCGTTATGTGGGTCCATGCAGTGTACTTACATAACAATAGAATAACTTGCTTATAACTTTCTAATTTTTTTACCCCTAAAAACCTCAGCAGAAAAATCAATACTTAACTTTGATTGGTATTGGAAAGCTTCTTTCTTAAGACTGCTATTTCAAGGGTTGCATGCACGCGTTCCCAGATGTCAAAACATGTATCGAATGCTTTGCATTACGGCATTTTTTCACCGCTCTTAAGAAATTGGAACCAAGGAAACTTATTCAAATCATATTACAGTTCAGCAGTTTTGATTCCAACAAAAGGCCTAAATTCCTGCATACCCTGGGTTTAAATACCCTACTCTAAAATTGCATGTATAGTGACGCGAAGAACAGTCTTCTGGTTAATATGTGCGAAAGCAGTAATATTTTTGTGGCATTCATTACTCAGATAACTTTAAAAATGTAACCACGAAATAATGTTTAGTGCGTAAGTTGGAACAACAGGGGGACACACCGACAGTGGTCGTTTACTTGATGCACTAGTATCGGGCGTTCATCGATATCAGCTTCTGAAACTACTTATTGAAATGCGGTATCTTGATTAATTTATGAACTTCTTGACGTAGAAGTACAATTCGTGTTACGTTATGTAACATTGCATTGTAAAGCGTAGTTGAAATAGGTTGTTTAAAAGGCTTCACTTTTCAAAGCTACTTCGTTGAAGGTGTCAAACTTAGATTTTATAGCATTTAAAAGAAATCCTGAAAGTCCAAATTGGTCCGACATAAGAACTGATGGGATCTTTGAGGTTTACTATATCTGACTTGTTAAAACACTGTAAGAAGATTGCTTCAGGGTGCTGCCTGATATATAGTATATATATAGTTAAGGTTACTTTATCTTTCTTATTTATGTGTGAGTTCAGAGAACACGTCTTCTCGCTATGACGACAACTATATTTCTTTTTCAAACATGAAAGGAAGTCTGTGACATGGAAGAGAGATCACGTGCACGAGGTCACGTAACCCTATAGCATCTCCTTTTTCTCTTTTTCTCTTTTTCTCAGACCTCACATACAACTTTTAACAAACATAACAACTTTATATACAATAAGTCCAACAAAATGTTTATATCAATGCCCAAACAAAATGTCTATAAGATGTTCTGAGTAAATAATATCTATTTCTGAACCTGAGTTCTTTGTCTCTCAGGGTAGGATTTCCATTGTTTGGGGTTGGGTACTATTGGGCGTTCTGGGGTGGTAGGGTGTGGTTCGGTATAGTACGGTTCGGTTGGGTGATGTATGATTTCAGTTGCTTCTACAATAGGGTTTTGTTTTATTTTA
The DNA here is from genome assembly GCA_003991215.1 of Morbakka virulenta. NCBI lineage: Eukaryota > Metazoa > Cnidaria > Cubozoa > Carybdeida > Carukiidae > Morbakka > Morbakka virulenta. The sequence continues at coordinate 218,535 of RDPX01000122.1, forward strand.
TTTTATTTATTTTTGTTATATTTGTCTTGTGTAACTGTCTCCTTTTTCATTTCGAACATTAATCATACTATGCTTGACTGCGGTAACTGTAAAAATAAAAGGAAGGAATTTAGAATCGTTCTTCTTCCCCCTTATGCCTCTTTTCATGAAAACACGATCTTCAACATTCATGGTTCGGTCAACAGCATTGCGTTTATTGTCAGTATATTGTCGAACGTTTTCATATTTCTCCTTCTGACGGTGACGAATATGATCATCAAGCGGTGATGTGTAAGTTTCAATGGACGGTAGGTATGATTTAAGTGGTCGGTTGAAAAATAACCTTGAAGAGCTTACTTCAGTGGTGGTATGCGGTGAATTGCGGTATGAATGAAGAAATTTTGTTAACTCATTTTTCCACGGCTTATTTTCGAATTTGGAAGTTCTCATAACTTTTTTGAGCGATCGATTAAAATTTTCGAATATGGCATTGGCTTGTGGATGAAGAGGTGATTGGTGCACCTTTGATGTTAACAGCTTTAAGGTAGTGGTCAAATTCATGTGAATTGAACGGTGGTCCATTATCTCGTTTGCATGATACTGGGTATCCAAATATTGAAAAGATACGCTCTAATCGGTTGATAACTGGAAACTCGGATGTGTTTTTCATTATCTCAACAACCGGAAATCTAGAATATAAATCAAGGATCACTAACAGCATCTCTCCTGACGGTAATGGTCCAAAAAAATCAATTGCAATATCTTCCCATGGTGCATTGGGGAGTTCTGACATGGCTACAGGTGCAGGCTTTGGTAGCTCACTGTTTGCTTGGCAAGCTAAACATGTCCCTAACTGTTCCTCAATATGTTTGTCCATGCCTGGCCAATATACTTTCTCTCTTAAGGCACCTTTAACTTTAGACATTCCAAGGTGTCCTTGATGAACTATATCAATAACATTTTGCTGTAAATTTTTCGGTATTAAAATACGACTACCTCTGAGTACAATT
>RDPX01000122.1:219543-235636 GCA_003991215.1 Morbakka virulenta
CCCCTGACGTGAATGGTCCAAAAAAATCAATTGCAATATCTTCCCATGGTGCATTGGGGAGTTCTGACATGGCTACAGGTGCAGGCTTTGGTAGCTCACTGTTTGCTTGGCAAGCTAAACATGTCCCTAACTGTTCCTCAATATGTTTGTCCATGCCTGGCCAATATACTTTCTCTCTTAAGGCACCTTTAACTTTAGACATTCCAAGGTGTCCTTGATGAACTATATCAATAACATTTTGCTGTAAATTTTTCGGTATTAAAATACGACTACCTCTGAGTACAATTCCATCATGCTCGGTAAATTCCATTTTGAGTTTTTCTAAATGTTTAACAGTTTGCTTATGCCAATGTCCTGTATGAATAGCATCTTTAACAGCGGCAATGAAATGATCATTTTCTGAAGCCTCTCTTATCTGGTCATTTGACATGGTTTTTGGTACTGCATATTTCGATACAAAATTAATATATTCTATTGCAGTAAGATCGACATCATCATCTTGTGTGGTATGGTCTGAATTTCTACGAATTCTCGATACATAATCCGCTATGTGTTCTGATCCTTTCTGGTAATGTACGGAAAAGTCATACCTTTGAAGATCTAGTTACCAGCCAAATATTTTGGCATTTAATTTGCTTCTGGGGTTGAAAATAAATTTTAATGCTTCATGATCAACAAAAACATCAAAATATTTTCCATATAAATACATGTGAAGTTTATCTATACTGCGTACTAATGCAAGCGCTTCTCTTTCGGTCAGTCCGTAATTTTGTTCTCTTTTCGACAAGGCTTTAGATATATATGCAACAGGGCGTTTACAATTTTCCTTGTCCTTTTGAATTAAAACTCCTCCTATGGCAAAATCTGAGGCATCTGTATGTAATTCTACTGGTTTTAATGGGTCATAAAATTTTAAAACTGTGGTTGAAGTGAGAACATCCTTTAGCGCGTTGAATTCCTCTTGGCATTCCTTAGTCCATTTAAATCGACTGTTTTTGGCTAATAGCTTACGAAGATTCACGGTTTTATCTGAGTATTGCTCTACAAATTTGGCAACTTAATTACTTAGTCCCAAAAAACTACGAAGTTCCTTTACATTTTTCGGTGGTTGAGCCTCCTTCAGGGCTTCAACTTTCCTTGGATCTGCTTTTACACCATCTTTCGATAATACTACTCCAAAAAATAAATCTCCTCCTTTCCGAAAATACATTTAGAACGGCTAACTTTTAAATTTAATGACACCAATTTCGCGAAAAGTTTGTCAAGGGTTTTTAAATGTTCCTCGAAATTTTTGCTGTAAATGATAATATCGTCGGATATAAACTTAACACTATCCATTTTACCCAATTTTGCTGTAAGGGCTCTTTGAAAGATTTCGAAACTGTTGTTTATCCCATAACAAAGTCTCTTGTACCGGTAAATAATAAATTCAGTGTGGAAGTTAGTCATTTTCCTTGACTGTTCATCCAGCTCTAACTGCATATAAGCTTCCTTCATATCGATTTTTGAGAATACTGTTGCTCCTGTCATGTCATCCAGTATTGAATCAAGAGTCGGTATTGGAAATGTTTCTCTTTTTATCGGAGTATTTATTAAACGAGCATCCAAACATACACGAATATCTCCATTTGGTTTGGGCGTTGCTACGAGATTTGAAACCCGATCTTGAGCGTAACAAAAGATAAATCTCGACAGGATGAAATCCCAAGAAGATTCCCTGCTTTGTTGTTATTTACAACGAATATTTTACTGATGGTCATTCGCTTTTTCGATTCGATATTGGCTTGAAAATATCCAAGGACTTTTATTGGCTGTGATGCATACGGTTGCAGCTTTTTATTGGTATTTTTCAGCTTAATGTCTGGGTTACGTTCTTTTATACGTTGGAATGTTTCCTTATCGATTATATCTATCGTGCGTCCCGTGTCTACCATCATTTTCATTTTGACCTGGTTTATTTTAAAATATGCGTGTTGAATTGGTAATATCAAGTTTACATTGGACAATTGTTGTGGTGATTCCCTTAAGTCGTCGTCGTCGTAGTCTGTAGATCGTTATCGACCTTTAGTGACCTCTCTGACCAGTTTTCGCCACTTTTCGCGATCCTGACATGCGTTGTTAAGTTCTTGCCAGTTCATATTCATTATTGACTTCACCCCATCTATCCATCTTCTCGGTGGTCTTCCTCGTCTCCTACTCCCTTCAACCTTTCCTTGCATGATTAATTTCTCCAAGTTGGAACCATCTCTTCTAGATATATGACCAAAATAACATAATTTCCGTCGTTGAACTTCATTTGTAAGACTATCTGGATTTCCTATTGAGTTCAAAACAAATTCATTTGTCTTTTTCGCTGTCCATGGTATTCTAAGGAGACGCCGCCAGCACCATAACTCAAATGCACTAATTTTTTGAATGTCAGACACTTTTAGTGACCAGCTCTCACATCCATACAAGGCTATAGAAAACACCAACGATTTCATCAAACGAGTTTTTGTCACTGTAGATATACCGCGGTCTTTCCAGATCTTGGTCAGCGTTGTAACTGTTGATCTTGCCATAGCGAGTCTCCTTCTTATCTCTTTACTATTTCCTCCTTGGTTACTTATCATTGATCCAAGAAAATTAAATTCTTCCACAACATGTATTTGTATCCCATTGCATATTATATTCGAATTTATTGCATCGCCAACTACCATCACTTTGGTTTTATCCACATTTAGGTAAAGACCTCTCCGTTCGCTTGCAACCCTGACCTTTTCCAATAGTTCTTGCATGCTCTCAGAGCTCAATGTTATCAATGTAGTGTCGTCTGCATAGCGAAGGTTGTTAATTTTTTCTCCTCCAATTTTTACGCCACTATCACAATCGCCAAGCGCTTGACGCATAATCTGCTCCGCGTACAGGTTGTATAACTGAGGAGACAGAATGCATCCCTGACGAACGCCCCTCTCTATACTGAACGGCTCACTATCACCACTTTCTGTTCGTACAGTTGAAGTTTGTGTCTTGTATAGGTTTCTGATAAGCTCAATGATGTGCATGGGCACCCCGAATTCATGTAGAACCGACCATAATGTGCTATGTTGGACACAGTCAAATGCCTTAGCATAGTCTATAAAACAGAGATATAGTGTTACTCCCATTTCTTTAGCCTTCTCTATGATCCATCGTACATTGGCTATATGATCACGCGTGCCACGTCCTACCACGAAACCAGCTTGTTCACGGGGGATTTCACGATTCACAGTCGTCTGCATTCTATTGAGTATTATATACAAAATAATTTTACTCGCGTGTATAATTAATGATATAGTGCGGTTGTTTTTACATTCTCGGATGTCGCCTTTTTTCGGTAACTTGATGAAAACTGCTTTCGTCCAATCTTCTGGCCATTTCTTTGTTTTCCAGATCATATTGCATAGTTTGTGCATTAACAGTATACCTTCCTCATGTGTTGCTTTTAACAGCTCAATGGGAATATCATCAGCCCCAGGTGACTTTCCATCCTTGATCTTATTCATTGCCCACTCAACCTCTGACAATAAAATGTCTGGTTCATCCTCATAGTCCTTCTCCAATGTACAATCCTCAGCGTCATCTGTGCTCTTATACAACTGCTCACAGTACTCTTTCCATCTTGTTTTGATTTCGTCACTCCCTGTTAGAACCTCGCCTCTCTCATTCTTTATAACATTCAGACGAGGGACGCGTTTTTTCGTGATACACTTAACAGTGTCATACAGTTCTTTGGATTTATTGTTTACACTTGCCTGTTCTAGCTGTTGACATTTCATTTGTATAAACTCATCTTTGTCCTTTCTGCATCTTTTCTGAATGATTCCATGGAGTTTCCTGTATCGTTTTCTGTCTTCCTCACATTTTAAGCCACGCGCTTTCAGTTGTTGACGTTCATATACAAGGTCAAGCGTTTCCATGCTCATATGATCACCAGACTTATTTGTCCGACGTTTAGCAAGTTTATCATTGGCCTCTTCCAACACTATGTTTTTGGTTTCAGTCCATAGCTCATCAGGTGTCATCTTTTCATCCTCCTGTGTGAAAAGCTTATGAAAACGATTTTTTACTTCCACGCAATAGCTCTCCGAGATATTCTGTAGATCGAATCTCTTTGGTTTTGTACATTTTTTAACCGACTTCAGCTTGAGTTTAATTCGTGACACTAAGAGTTCATGATCGGAGCCACAGTCAGCACCAGGGCATGTTTTAGTCAACTGTACGCTAGACTTCCACCTTTTCTTTACCATGATGTAATCGATCTGATTTTTCGTTTTTCCATCGGGTGAGGTCCAAGTATAGAGACGGCGTGGATGTTGTTCAAACAGCGTGTTCGTCACAACTAACTCATTGTGGATACAAAAGTCAATCAGTCGTTCACCAGGTTCATTTTGCACACCGAGTCCATGGCATCCTGTTACACCGGCGACCTGATTGTCTCGACCTATTTTCGCATTAAGATCGCCCATTACGAACACAACATCACGGTTTGGTATCTTATCGAGAACTTGTTGCAATTCGTTGTAGAACGTCTCTATCACATTATCGTCTGCAGTTGATGTCGGAGCGTATACCTGAATTATCGAGATGTTGACTGGCTTTCCTTGTAGGCGAATTGTCATTAAGTAGGTGCTTTTCAAAAAACTCGGTTCATGTGCTTTTGGTGATTCCTCTGAACAGGTGCTTTGTGTTTCTCTGTTTTCAGCGGTATCCCCATCATCCGATTGGTCAGTTTAAAATATAGCTAGCAGAGTTTCATCATCCTCGCTGTCTGAAGAAAATTCGTCTGGCACGTTGAGTTTTCTTGTAAATTTCGATGAATCTCCCTTCCGATTTCTACAAACTTTTGATAAATGATCACTGCCTCCACAATTAAAACACAACTTACCCAAGGCTTTACATTCACTTAGGTGTCCCTCTGAAAAAAACTCACCGCATTTGTAGCATGTTTTGGAGGTTTTATCAGGGTTGTTCTTGTGACAATTCGGACGGTTTTGTGGTGGATTTTGGCGTTTGTTTTTATTTTGAACGATAAAGATCTAACCTGATTTGTTATTTCTCTTGTATCTCAGCGACTATTTTCCATTTCAGCGGCTTGTTGTTTAGCTGTCTCCTCTCCTCTAGCGATTTCTTGACGTTTTTCGAGGGTCAAATCTTTTTCTCTGAGAAGCCTTTTCCTCAATTTTACAGACTGACATGTGACGATAAAATGATCCCGAATTTCTACAGCAATATTAGCATATTCGCACGATTCAGCTAGCCTTCTTAGCCTTGTGATGTAGGTCGAAGCGTCCTCTTTCTAGAGTTGACTGGACTTTTTAAACACAAACCTTTCGTAGCGAAGATTTTTTTTCGGTTTAAAATAATCGTCTAGTTTCTTCAAAACATCCTCGAGTCTGTCAACAGCACCTTCAGCGTTGGGCGGGATTGAACGATAAATTTCTCGAACTTCTTTACCAGCCATGTGCAAGAGAACAGCTTTCTTTTGATCAGCATTCGGGATTTCTGACGCGGTAATAAAAATCCTCTTTCCACGTGTCCCATTTTTTCGCCAGATTTGTTGTGCTAGATCTTCCAACAATGAACGGTTCTATTCCAGGTAGATTATTTAAAGCTTTTGCTTATGTCGCCACTCGTCGCCAGATGATATACAGTATATATATAGTTAAGGTTACTTTATCTTTCTTATTTATGTGTGAGTTCAGAGAACACGTCTTCTCTCTATGACGACAACTATATTTCTTTTTCAAACATGAAAGAAAGTCTGTGACATGGAAGAGAGATCACGTGCACGAGGTCACGTAACTCTATAGCACTGCCCTATGACAATTCTTTCCTCACTTTATATTCAATTCTATGATTGTAATGTCGGGAAGATGACTCCAGACGCAATTTTGTTCTCTGGTAAAAGTGCATTACTTTTGTATATGGCACGGTCAGAGTGGGATAAGGCCAACAATAAAAAAATTCATTACAGGAGCTCTTAAACACACCACCGACATTATTTAGCATTGTAACGAAGAACTTCGTGTCTTAAAAATCAACATCATTGAAACTTCAAACTTCACCACTGATGGGAAAGTCCTGCTGAAAAAATTGTGATAGATTTTGGGTTTGCATCCAAATTTCAGTTTCATCTAATTCAATTTGTGGCTTCGTACCTAGGTTCAAACACTCTTTACAGCAAAAACAATTGAGAAACGTTAAATAGTAAAGATGGAATCTATTACCATTTCAAATACCTATTCAAATACAAATAACAGTTTAGACGTTCTGGTCTTCAGCCATAGCCTCGCATTTCTTTTAGTTCCAACCGACAAGCTTTGTGTCTCATTACGCGGTACCCTCCGTTTCCCTTCTAAGTATAGAAACATTCTCTACCTCGGCAGATGGAACGTCATGGCAAATAACGCATACATTAGCCATTTCTTTCTTGCGTGTTTTTGTATATAAATATAAACATATATAATGTATCCTTTCAACTTCACTCATCCACAACACTTCCTGCTCCCATAATCATTACCACCTCTGCTATTGTGACGTTCACCATTTTCTTTTTTTGACAAATATCTCCATATCATTTCAAGTTTTACCTAAACCCTACGAATGACTCGTGTATCATTCTTTCTTTCACAATCTCAATTATTCCCACAATCAATAATTAACCGGTAATTAAAACGCACCTTTTCATACAGAACCTACTTGTTTGTCTTTCAAAATTTCTTTCATTTTGGTCGTTCAGTTCAATGTTTTGAGTTTCGCTACATCGTTATTCTCCTTGTTCCTGGCTAATTGTGTTGTGATGAGGTGTACCTCGATTATATTTTCAACTTGACACAGACATTTTTTTGTGGAATGCTATATCAAGTAACTTTTTAAAGGAGTGTCGAAAGATAACAAGTGCGATAGTACGTTACTTTGTTGGGTGGAGTAATAAAATATGCTACAGAGATATTACAAAATCAGTCATTTGAAAAAATGAGTGGTTCATAACCTTGCAACGAATTAGTCAAATGCCTCTTTCAGGTGCCCAGACATTCAAACGATAAAATATATTATTCTGCTATCTGTCGACTTTTGAGTTTTACCCATCCTTCATGCCATAGTAACGGGTAAAATTTTCCTGCCTACAATTATGGACACACACTGGTGGAACTGACGAAGTGTGAATCGCCGATTCAGTAGCTAGTATACTGAAATGCTTTTGATATACATTGTTGGATGGAACAAGCCTCACGCTGGCGAAGGCGGCGGAAAGAATATATTCATTTGCAAAAAATTCCCAAATGTATTCCAATGTCTTGAATTGAAAACGAATACAGTTGCCAGATACCACAGGCTATCGCTTTAAGACATATAAACACATGTTAATATGATTTACTTTGATCCAACAACAGTTCATGGGAAACCGTAAAGACGTTCATTACAATATTACAAGATGTAATGTACAATCTATCTATAAAGTAAAAATTGGTGCCTTTAAAAGTACTGATGTTAAGTTATATTTTTACGCCTGCGACCACGAATATTGATGAGAGAAACAAGGAAAATGGTTTGGTATACTGAAAAACGGGTACGTTGATCACAAATTTGAATAGCCTGTCGAAACCTGACTCGTAAATGTCTGGCATACCAAACCAGTTTCGCTTCTTTTAGCGCCCTGCACTTGGAAAGAAACCAAATAAAAATGTGTCTATCATTCATGTGGGATATAACATACAAAATCAACTAGCAGCAATAGTACTTTTGTCTAAAATACTTATCTTCACGCACTTTTACACAGCTTGGAAAACAAGGCAAATAACTATTTTCCAAGACCTAAAGCGGTTGAAGAAAAAACTTCGTTGACAGCAACTTTTAACTTAACAAAACATGTTATCTACTTTTAAATATAATACATGTTCCCATAGTCATAAAAAAGACCTGATTACTTTCCTATAGGTGTCTACCGTTTTACTACTAAAAAACAAGATGCTATTGCCAAGCACCTCTCCCTGGCCTGCCACGGTGAAATCGACCTGGCTCACTGGACCTACGATTCCTCCAGGGGGCATTACCGAGGTGATTAGAGTATCTATTGTCCACACCAAAATTTTCATCCTGTTCTCTGTCAGATTTGCTTTCATTTTGACGATCAGGACCCACATCCTGATTACTAAAAGGGTGCTCCCTCCAAGATTGTTCTTGTAGTGATGTGTTCCTTTCTCGCCATTCACTTTCTTCTCCAGATTGAAACTGCCCCCTCCCACGACTACGACCGTGTCCTCGTTCGTTGGGGTAAAATTGCCCTCGACCATGCCCACGTTCATGTGAATGATCATACCCACGGCCACGAGCACGCCCAAATCCTCGCCGTTGTTGGTGAAATCTGTTGTGGTCAGGTGGAGGGCCATCACGAACCGAATCCGTTGCTCTGTACCCTTCATGATTTTCATCTACTCTTTGATGGGCAAATTCATTTCTCCTTCCATCTGTAGGAGGGGCTAAAGGACGAATGGGAGGGTAGTCATGTGGACCATGTTCTTGTTCTTGATCTCGATGGCGCGGCATTCGTTGAAGTGCCGTGTGTGTTTGCTCACGTGTTACTTGTTCTCGATTTTCTATATACAAACCATGGTGTTCATGTTCTAATCTCCTGCCCTCATTAATATCCCCAGTCTTGCGCTCAAATGCCATTGGCTTTTGAAAGTGGTCGGGGTGGTGTTGGCGTGTTCCAGGCTGGTCTTGGTGCCTAACATGAGGTGGCATATACCCATGAGGAGGTTCCTGGTTACCATCTGTAAACGGTGGTCGATCTAACGACCGACGCCGATGCTCTGGCGGTGGTTGCCTTTCGTCTCCCTTTACAGATCGTGGATGACGTTCATCGTCATGTTGCAATGGACGTCGACCGTGATCTTGGTAAGAAATTTCAGCCTTTATATGGTCAGCAAATTCACTCTGTGTAAGGAAGGGTCTTTGTGTATTACTCTGTCCATCTCTTTCTGGATCCGCAGTATGCACTGGATACATAACGCCATGGCCTTCTTCTATTTCCATGTCGCAACTACCTTTACTGGTTTCTTTGCCAAAAGAGGGGCGTCGTACATTCCTTTGCCAGTGTTTATCGTATGATTCATCATGTGCAGGGTGATGTGGGGGTATACTACTACGTGGTGGAAACTCTTCCGGTGGGTAGGTAGGGCGTGGAGGGTATTGTTGTGTATGAGGCTGAGGAGGATGGGGCTGTGATGAGTGGTGGAAATGCGTTGCACCAGGGTGGCGTGGAGAGTGTCCCTGAGAAGGGTATTGGTTTTGTGATTGTTCTTGTCTGTGGTGTTCGGGAATAAACTCACAATCTGATATTTCAGACCCAGGTCCCTGGTTAGTCATAACACGACGAGATTCTTCTTCTTGCCACCTATGAGGCTGTTGTCCTCTGTAATGCTGGTCAGTGGGGTGTCTTTCTCGTATGCTAGAATCAATATGACTGCGATCCATAGCCTCGTATCGTTCTTCAGGTCCATGTGCTGGTCGACTTGGAAATCTGTCCCTGTTTTCTTGCTCACTACCTTCTTGTGTTCTCCGTGTTTCTCTCAAAAAAGCGTGAACTTCACGAGAAATTCCAATGTTCTCCTCAGGCACCTTTACAAGAAAAAATTTAGGGGATACAATAAAACATAAAAACGCCAATTCAATAAAAATGCACATCACAACACTCGAACATACATTGAATTACGCTTTTTTGTCCCAGTTATACCGTCTATCTTGTCTAGCAAACGAGAGATTGCGTAGTAGTATATCATAAATGTTTCAACATGGTGTGGCAACTAGTTTGTCTAGTGTATTTAACGTCATTTTGGCAAAATAATATCTATTCGGTATCTGATATAAAATTTACGTGAAATGGGTATGAAATTATTACAGCAAATGACTGTTTCTTGCAATGTATGATTTAGTAAATGAGGTGCTGTTTAAATCTTCAACCACCTCCCATACATTTGTACAAACAGACGCACAAGCTGAAAATAACTGGAGAATTTAAGTTGAAGTAAGTATTGGTTATCAAATACAATAAGCTTAATTCCGGTGTGATTTCAAATGGTTATGGTAGAATTTGAATTGTATTTGTCTTAAGCCTGCCACATGGGGACCTTCCCAAGGGCATAATCGAATATACTCAAGATGTACGTAATATTAACTCAAACATAGATACTCATATACATGGAAAACATTACTGCAAATTTACCAACAGGTGCAATTTGCAACGGCAAATACAAATTGGCCTAAAGGTAAAAAAAACCCAAAGTAAAATCGAAGGAGGTAACTTGGCTGAATATAACTGCATTAAACAAGCAGCAAGGTCACTACAACAAATTAGAATTTGTATGTAGCCACAAAGTACGTTTATACCTTTCGCCTTTCATCATAAAAAAATCAAGGTGTATTGGGCAACTGCACACGGTCAAATAAATGGATGTTCTGAAGATAGTGGCTCGATAACAGGGGTTGCGTACCGCGACGCCCTATGTCATCGCCTGACAGAACACACAATGCCTACTGAGAAACAGTTCACATATTCTCTTCCCAAGGTTACGACTTAAAATAAAGTAAATTACTCCTAATTTTAGGGAGGCTATAATGTCAACAAATAAAGGTCCAAAACTTACAAGTGTCTGTTTGCCGCAATAGCCATTCAATTACTTAAAACAAAGAGCCAGTCAGAAAATCCGCAGAAGAAATTGCAAACGCAATACCAACTAGATACTCAAGAGCTGTGACTTGAGGCAAGTGTAGTTGCACTGTAAGTAAGTTGAAATTTCGAACAACCATTCATTGGCGTCAGAAAAGGTAGTCGCGAATTCTAGCCAACTATAAAGCTACCAGAGGGTCAGAGAAACAATGCGATTATCAGTAGAATAAAATAAGACACTAACGTTTAAATTATTGATTTTTTTCAGTTTTCTACTTCTCTGTTTTGGAAATTTCTCTAAAGATTTTCTCTAAAGATCTGATCACTTGTCAGTACTTAATGCTAAAAAGCAACACATTCGCCAGGTCTTAGAAAGCACACATCTTTGTTTATTTTGTTCTCTTTTAAGTGTTTTAATTTCCACATTCGTTATGTGTATGTTTTGTACCAATAAACGTGTCCTGTTGAATCATATTTATGGGCGTCAAAGTTCTTTGCGGCCTTTGTTTTGCCGGCTTTGACTGAAAGAAGGTTAATCAAAAAGCTAATGCTACCCTTTAAATCTCAACCTGACCTTGTGATTCAACTCCTTAAGTTATTTGCTCTGACAATGGCCTACCTCTTGGAATTGGTCACCACACGACATTCTTTCTGACATCACCAATGCTGTCAGGCTAGTAATTTAATATAAGTAAAATTTACTATACAAGTCAACAGACGATTCAAGACTTTTTTTCCAATCAGAATGGGTACTAACAACAACCCAGTGCCGCAAACTACTCTGCAATAGTTAGGGGAGTCACTTTCTGCACAGAGCAGTAAATTATAGTCTCCTATAGTTGTCACGTCTTGCGGAGGGCTAGAAACTCGGGTTGCAAAAATGCATCACAGAGGATCAACACGAATGTAGAATATTTCTTTCAAGGGTAAAATTTAAAGGTCACCATACTAAGGGTAAAAACCTTCAGTTTCATATTGAAGTTCACACAAGCCAGACCATGTTTTTGATGAGACTTCAAAGCATTCAAATTGTAAGGATATTACTCTACTATACTAATAATCTACATTAATCTGTAAAAATAGACAGGAGTAATTGGAAAAGAAGTCAGTGTCAAATGACAAACAACAACAACAAGAAGTAGAGACCAAATTACAACGCATGTCTGTAATTTTTCGGAGCAAACTAAATCGGCGAAAAAATACACAAAAATTGTGGAAACCTTCGAAGTAAAGAACTACACTTACATAGCCTTAATTAAATACAATAATCTGAAACTAAATTATAAAAAAATATGGAAAATTGGATCATAATACTAACCTGATCTGTTGGTTGCGGCGGGCTAACCGACGTAACCTGCGAATAAAGGGTCGAATTTAGGTTCCACGGTTTTACCTCAGGAGGAGAAACAGCAACAGGAGATATAGGAACAATATGCGGCTCGCTACCTACAGGCTGTTCTATCGAAGGGTGACCAAAATTCAAATTAGGTGGCTGTGAAGCATGTGAATGTGGTGGTTCATGCGTACTGTCCTTTGGCCAATGCTCATATGTGGTTGCTACTGGGGGTGATGATGGACGGTAGTTATGCTGGTTGTCACGGTTCGCAAGCCCGGGAAGTATAATTTGATGCGATGGTGGAAAGTTCTGTTGTAGTTCGTTAGTTTTTTGGGGGGGTGGTAATCTTTGAACTGAAGTATGGTGTATTTGATGTCGAACGAGAAAATTTGAATCGGGGTACCTATGCCCGGATTCACCAACTTCCATACCATACCTTGCTCGAGGAAAGTTTGGTCGTTGTGGATGTGGAAGTACTGCTGGATGAAATGGCGGAATATCGACTTTTAAGGCTGAGTTGCTAGATTGGAGTCCAGGTAACGGAAGTGGCGGCAGTGCAGGCAAAGGTCGTTCTTCAGGCTTTTTCGGCATGTCAAGTGGTAGAGGGAGCTGAAAACATACCAAAATATTAAATGTACGAGGGGTTACATGGTACTACAAAATACATTCAAGCAAGGAATTAAAAATAACAACCCCCTCCCGCCTTTGACAAAATCATAAGGGTCATAAACACCATCACATGTTTTAACAAAGTAAAAACTAGCTAGACGGGCATCAAAAATTATAAATTACACTGCGAAACTTTGACTTAAATTGAATGTGGAAATAGGAATTTTCAAGTGATTGGTGCCCGATGCTCAGTTTAAACTATCGTGCAGGAAAAAATAAAAGTGAGTAGTTCTGAAGATTAACAGTACTCAGACGCTGACTCTCTGGGTCACTATTTTCTTTAAAACGCTACTGTCAGGCCAGACAATGAAAGACTATTGAATGATAACAATATGTCTGGATACGATATAAATAAAATCTGAAAAATCATACTGCCGCCTATTCTTCAAACATTGAACCTGGGGAGAAATAAATTGTGCTAAATCCGTTATATCCATTTCTTTCTGTATAATTAGTACCAGTTGACTGGACATTATTGCAAGTGATGTACGTAAGCATAGCCCCGCTCCAATTGAAACCCGACGTCAAAAATAATGAATATAACCATTGAACTTTTATCCAACGAAACCAAATGACTAAACCTTATATCCAAACCAATTGATGATGGGCCATGTTACCAGTCAGGGAATTGTGGTTCAAAAAATATTTCGACGAACCTTAATAATTACCAGTCACTTATCAGCTCTCATACCGGGCTAATACCTAAAAACACATACCATTCTGCTGGACGTTAATACGTTTTCGTTTTCTGTCTGTTCCACAATATTCAGTCAGCTTTACATTTCCTAGTTATTCCGTTCTCAATGTTGCACCGGGGCAAAAAAGTAACAACTATTAACAAACTGGCAAAAACTAAAGCACTCCAAGAACATTATTACCATTTAATTGGAATAAATGGGTAGAAAGAAATTGTCCATGGAAGTTAACCAGAATAACTGAATTACCTTAACTTTGTCTTTCGGTGTTGGCAAGGGGATGTCTTCAATAAGATCGATGACAAAGTCGTCTTCTGGGTCATATGGCTCGTCGTCAGCCGACGACGTCGTCACTCCTGGCTTTGCTACATTGTCAATGTCAGTTTCAGTTGTAGTATCCATTTTAAGTGCGATACTGGCACTGGGAATAGGCCTTGCCGATGACGAGTTTGAAGGACTGGAACCCAGCAGGGTCTGTGCTACTGATACCACCCTTGTTGCTGATATCACCAATGGAACTGACACGTCTGTTGTGTTTGCCACGCTACAGCTAGGCATCAATGACGTCAGTGGCAGTGGAGGCACGACACTTGCTATCGGGTGTGGTGATGATACGGTACGTAAATCTTGTGATGTTTCAATTTGCATATTCTCAACCGGTTTTGAGTCATGCTCCCCCACATTGTACGTTGGTGCTGTTGATGCAATCGGAGCTATCATCTTCGTTAATATGCTGGGTAAACTAACTGAAGCTGCCCTGCTCAAAGTACTGGGTGGTGATACTGGTGTGATAATTACCTCACTTTGGGGGTCACTAGTTGCTACTGAAGGTTTTACCACAGTTGCCATGGATACTGGTGACGTAACAGCAACTGAAGATCCAGAAGGGGATCCTAAATCAGGTGTAGGCGTATTCGATGATTCTGAAGATACGCTGCTCTTTGAAGAGGATGACTTTTTTCGCTGCACATTCCCATAGACGATATTGTCAGTTTGTTCATTTGGTGAATCTGGTGGTGTAGAAAGTGAGCTCTTTCTGCGTTTTTTTGCGTCATGTTTGTCAACGTGGCTTTTACTTCTCTTTGACTGTCGTAACTTTATGATAACACCTAATAGCATATGGGGCCTTGGTGTCGGTAACCCTGGTAACAAAAGAAAAGGTACACTTATTATAATAATAAACGAAAGGTATTTCAAAATAGCCAATAAATCACAGAAAATGAGTCCAATAAGGTGTTTGGACAATATGAGTAAAAGACTGGACTACTTGTACGAAAGCAACAATGTTTACCACTAGCCTATAAAAACCAATATATTATTATTATGACGATTATTATTCTTCTTCTTCTTCTTCTTCTTCTTCTTCTTCTTATTATTATTATTATTATTATTATTATGAAGCATTTCTTTACGTATGAGTTTCAATACAATTACCTACCGGGTCACCCCAGTGACCTGAAGCAGATAAAGGTCCTATGAGACATGACATGAACATAAAAGGGACGATTGGCATATTACAAAGCGAATAAAATAATTATGACAAGGAAGTAAAAACATCATTGGCACGAAAATTAAAAGATTATTGTCATATTACTGCAAAATATGAAAGGTATAAAAAAATTGTAAAAAGGTTGTATGAAAAAACCAAAAAAAAACCAGAAATGTTTATGACTTTTGCAGTATCAAATTGACAATGCTTTTCGAAGGATATGAGCAGTGCCTGTGAGGACAATTTTCTGGAGGTCTTGTACTCTATGCTTCCCAGGTATTTTCTCTATATGTTTTTGAGTCCCCTTCTTAATCATCCCTAGTGCCCCAACAATGACCGGAACTGTTCTAGTTTTGATGTTTCACATTTTTTGAATTTCTATTTCTAGGTCTTTATACTTGCTTAATTTTTCGAATTCCTTAACTGAAATGTTTTTATCACTTGGCACATTCATGTCAATTAATGTACACATTTTGTTTTTCCTATCTTTTATAATGATGTCAGGACGGTTGGCCTGAATCGTCCGGTCAGTGTTGATCGGAAAGTCCCACAGAATAGTGGCATTTTCTCCTTCCGTGACTGGTAGTGGATGGTGTTCATACCAGTTGGGGTTGGTTTCAATACTATATACCCCAGTGAAGATACTTCCCAACACGGTCGTGGGGTTTGACATACTCATTTGGAGCAAGTACAGGACATCCAGATACAAGGTTGTCTATTGTTTCCGTGTGCTGGTCACAGAACCGGCACTTAGGGTCAGCTCCATTCTTCAGTATGTTTGCTTGGTAATTTCGGGTAAATAAGGTTTGGTCTTGTGCTGCGATGATGAAGCCTTTTGTCTCTGAATTAAGTCCTGCACTCCTCAGCCACTGATGAGTTGCATATTGATCTACATCAGCGTCTTGGCTTCGGAGAGCATACTGTCCATGCAGAGCTTTCTGGCTCCAATGATCGGTAAGTTATTTCTGTGCTTTCCTTTTAGCATTCATTTTGACTTTCCTCGCAGTTTCTGTGGCTTCACGTCGATCTTCATCTTCTTTGGTTATTTCTACACCTAATTCCTTTTCAAAATTTTGGGATTCTTTGTAAACCGAGTGCAGTTTTTTACTCCTTTCATGCCTGCTTACTAGATTTAACATCCAATCATCTTTTGATTCAAGATATTGTTTCATTCCAATTGTCGTGGTTTTATAAGACATTTCAAGTTGTATAAG
>RDPX01000122.1:241356-265862 GCA_003991215.1 Morbakka virulenta
AAGAAGGTCTAATCATACCTGTTGTCATAGGTGCTCTAGGTGCAGTAGGAAAGAAGTTTGACGACTATATACAGAAATTAGGTCTTAAAATCAGGATAGAGGTAATGCAAAAAACGGCTTTGTTAGGAACGGCAAGAATTTTGAGGAAAGTGTTGTCTTTATAGACCTGGAAAGAGGACTTTTGGGACCTTTGGTGACTTGCTGTCACCTGCTTCCATAAGTATAATGAAGACCAGAATAATATAATCTTATTCTGAGATAAAAATATGTTAGACATAATAATAATAATTATTATTATCATCATCATTCGTTCGCGAGAGGCGAGAGAGTGCGGACGTGTTTCTCTTGCTGCGTGATTTTATATGTTTTATTGAAATAAGAATTGCTATTCAAAGCTTGATTTTACAGTAGAAGAAATGGATAAAGTATGGATTGTAGTCTTAGTTTTACTTTATTTACAAAATGCAAGTGGTAAATGGTGGTATATGGCATGTGGCGTTGCTCAAGGAAAATCACTCAGCCTTTTCATGCAGGTATCAGGAACACCATGGAAACGACTTCGTTCAAATCGAACAAAAGAATCTTTCAATTGTAAACCTAAACAATGACAACTCACATGATCCTTCTGAGGGAATACTAACAGAGCACGACGAAAGAAAACAAAAGAATGAGAATTACTTCGTCAAATGTCATTGCGGAAAGTTATGTAACGGAAACAGAGGTCTCAGAGGCGTCAAATGTTTTGTCACATTAACAATGTGGCAGAATTGAAGGAGCTATTCCGTGTTGAAATCAATGAATCAAACAATCAGGATGACCACAATTATCACGACACAATATCGAATTTAACAATTAAAAGATTGCCTAAAAAGGGAATCAAATTACCAAAAAGAGTTGAAGAATGGAGTATTGCTAATAACTTTTTCAAATTACATCTAGAATGCAAAGAAATACATGACGTTAACAAAGAAATACAATCGGTTCAAAATAGCATTTACGAATACTTCGCTACTAACTGCGGTACAAGTTGATAAAGAATCTTTCAGTTAAGAAACACTTAGAGGAATAGCGTCTTCTACAGAGCAGTGTCAAAAATTCTGCAGCCAAATTGATGGGAAAAGAGACAACAAACGGTATTATCAGTAAAATGGCTGGTCTGAAGGAACAAAATGGCATTTTTAAGACCGTTAGAAACTTCTGTTCCAGCAAAGCAATTAACATGTGGCACAGAATAACGGAAAGTATGCCATCTAACATCTATAAGTTTGCACGAAAAGCTTTGATATTCTCTCTTCCTATCAACGTAAATCTGAAGAGGTGGAAGAAAATAAATTCAGAGCTATGTCCACTCTGCAATCAAAAGCAAACGCAGCTTCACGTTCTTAATCAATGCTCAACAGCAATAAATGATGGAAGATTTACATGGCGTCATGGCTCGGTGTTGTATACCATTCTTCATTTCATAAAACAGTTAACAGAAAGGGGTTTCGAAATATATGCTGATTCATCTGGTTATCATGATCCAAATGAAATCTTCAAAAGGCTCAGGCCTGATATTGTATTGAAAAAAGGCAATGATATATACTCAAATGAACTCACATGTTGTTTCGAATCAAATTTTGAGAAGTCAAACAATTACAAGAAAAATCGATACTCTCATCTCAAAAGCGATTTAATTATTAACATGAAGTTAATAAACTTTTATGTCGAAGTTACTTCACTGGGATTTGTGCCAAAGCAAAATGACTTGTTCTTCTCCTTTCTAAAAAGTCATAATATAAATACTCAAAGACTGATTAATAAAGTTGGTGAAACGGCCTTACGGTGTTCATACTATTTATATACACAAAGAAATAAAACGTGGTCAGAAAAAAAGAATTTTGACATTTTACTAAGCTTTGTCAGCAATTCACTCTGTATCAGGACTGCAAGACAAATTTTACGGTCTAATTAAACTGATATGTATTTTAGTGCTGTTGATATTGCATCATATTTTTTTTGTTAAGGATTTTACACAAAAGAAACATGAAGTCTGAAAAAAATTATTATTGAGTGGTGGAGCAATACGAGCCCACGGGGAGGCTCAGGGGTGGAAACCCCAGCAAACCCATCCGTGCATGTATCACTCCCAAATGTGTGCGGCATTTGGGTAGAAACCCCAGCACATGACCTTGCAGGTGGGGCTTATTATTATTATTGAGTGGTGGAGCAATACGAGCCCATGGGGGACCTCAGGGGTAGAAACCCCAGCCAACCCATCCGACTACTAGCCCGATAAGGGTAAACTGGGTGCATGCATCACACCCAAGTGTGTGCGATATTGATGTACATAAAAAAAAACAGCACATGACCTTGCAGTTGGGGCCTGTTTAGGTTTCCCAGTTTAGGTGACCCATTCTGCTTAAAACGGTCTCCGTAGCGAGGCTTCACCCAAGACCTTAGGACTAAGTAACAAAGTAAGAACTCGGTACTCAGCCCTTCAGAACAAGAGATCCACGCTCACGACACCTAGATATGATGCTCCCCCACTACTCCCGCCCGTTAAACAGAAATGCATGATGTGTCAGCCCTTTTGGGACATGCACAACCGGTTAAGGTCAGGCAACTGACTGGCAAGTCTGCGGTTTGAGCGGGAATGTTATTATTATTATTATTATTATTATTATTATTATTGTATTATCATGATTTCTTTCTCGCGTCACAACTCATGGCTGGTTTCCACGTTGTTGTCCGTTTGGGATCCCCAAACTTAGATATTCAAAACTCCACGGGGTATTGTGGCCGATCCTAAGAGGGCAGCCTGTTACAGCCAGTCTGTCGCACTTGCCGCCATTCCCAGATTATTGATCCATTGCTCCAGTCCATGCTTGGCTCCAAGAGCACCAATTACCACGGGTACAACCTTCATGCGCGTTCCTCACATCTTTTTCACTTCCATAGCCAGGCTCAGGTACTTCTGTATTTTTTCCTGTTTTTTCGCTCTCACTCTGTAATCATCAGGTACCGCCACATCCACCATTGTTGGCATATTTTTTCTTTTGTCCTGCACTGTAACATCAGGCCTTCTGGCCTCTATTACCTGATCAGTTCTTATGTTAAAACCCCGCAGTATTTTGGCCCACTCGTTCTCCAGCACCGCCTCGGCCCAGTGTTTGTACCAATTGTTGACCCTTGCAAAGCCATGCTGCTTGCACATCTCCCAGTGGAGAAAACTGGCCACCTTGACCGTGACGTTTCTGATATTCTGTTTACACCAGCGTCCCGCACTCACACAGGATGTGCATTATTAATAATATTATTATTATTATTATCTACAGTTTTCTTTTGATTAGTTTTTTATGCAATCACGTACTGGGTTACCTACGTCACCTGAGTGAAGTAAAGGGCTCTGAGTAGTGCAATCAATGCAAACCCATGTGTTGGAATAAATATTTATAAAATATGATGGATTTATATAAATATATATAAAGGTAGGTATTAAAATTCTGTAGGAAAAAAAATGTGATTTACATGACGACAGTTTTTCTGAGAAAGTGGGGTGTGCTCCTGATTACTATTTGTTATACTACTTGCAATAGTGAATTTCAGGGGATTTTTCAATAAATTTCTCAAGACCCTTTTTTTATCATTCTCAGAGCTCTTACAATGAGTAATACTGTTATTGTTTTGAGTTTCCACATCTTTTCTATTTCTCTTTCCAGATCCTTGTGTATGCTTAGTTTCTGATATTCTCTGACAGCGATCTTTTGGTCTGTCGTGACACTCGTGTTAATGTGGAGGCATGTTTTGTATTTGAAATCCTTGACTTTTATATCTGGTCTGTTCGCTTGAATAGTTCTGTCGGTATTCACTGAGAAACCTCATAGTTTTGTCACGTGGCAACCTACGGCTGGTTGTGGATGGTGCTCAGACAAGTGCTGTGGAGTTTTGATGTTATAATGATAACAAATCTTCCAGTGCAAATATCGACCGACCCTATCATATATATCATATATCGAGCACACAGATACAAGATGGCCTATGGTTTCAATCGATTTGTCATGTAACCTACATTCTGTATCTCCACCATTGTAGAGTAAATTGGCCTTTGATCTACATCAGCTGCTTCGCTTCAGAGTCTGTACTTACCGTGCAAGAGTTTTAGAAGACTCCTTCACTTTCTTGGCATATTTAGTACATGGCATTTCTCGTTTTATTTTGTAATCTTGGCAATGGCGTTCTTCGTTGAATTTTAGTCATTCTTTCTGTATGAAGTGCAGTTTTCTGCTTCTTTGGTGATGGCCTACTGATTCCATCGTCCACTCGGTACTACTTTGGATGTATGCATCCATTCCAATAGTCCAGATCTTAAAGCTCAGTTCTATTGGTATTACTCCTCTGCCCCCAGCCCTTTTTGGCAAACAAAACCCTTTAACCTCCACCCCAGGGTAATACATTTTATGCGACGTTAAGAACTTTCTAGTTTTGGTATCCATACGCCTTAGGTTAGACATGTTCCAGTCTGGAATGTTGAAGCTGTATTGAACAACAGACATGGGCAAGGTGTTTATGGCTTCAATTCGGTTTTCTGAGTTCAACTTGATCTTCAATACAAAAAGGATGCGTCTATGTTACTCCTTTCTGACTTTTTCTTTCATGCATGCACGATTTATTCCACTACTTTCGCTTACACCAATATAAATATTTGTAGGTCTCTCCTGAGTCCAAGTGTCTAATTGCATTACCTATGTCCAGAACTATTGACCTTGCTCCTGTCAGTTTACCTCGATAAAATGTTGCTTTCCCACATTTGTCTAGCTCAAAGTCTATTCCTATATCGTTGCTAAACTTCTTCACGGTGGCGAGGAGGCCTTCAATTTCTTCGCGACTCTTAACAAACAATTTCAAGTCATCCAAAAAGGAAAGATGATTAATGGTGCAGTTACATATCATTTACCCGTAAGTGGTGTTGTTCAAGTTGTTGTTCAAGATACGGGTATTAAAGCCATATAGAAAAGTAGTGGAGAAAGAGTCTTCTTGAAAAATGCCTCACAGGATTTTAATAGTTTCTGATTGGGAAACACCATTATTGTGCGAAAGGAAGAGCATAGTCTGCCATTTAGACATTGTATTTTTTAATAAATAACTGGAGGCACTTCATAGATTTCAGTAGCCTTTAGGGTGCAGTCATGTGTGACACTGTCAAAGGCCTTCTTTTAATCAATCCAGGCAATGCAAAGATTTTTGTACCTACTCTTGACAATTTTCGAGAATCATTTGTTAATCAAAAGCTGGTTCTTGCAGCTATAGGAATTCCTTTCACAGCCTTTTTGTTCCTGTGGAAGCATAGAGTTTTCTTCCAGAAAAGAATACATTCGGTTTGTTAAGATAGAAGTCATAATTTTATATGTGGTGGTATGTGGCTGGTTTGTAGTTTTTAGGGTTTTCTATTTGTTGGGACTTCGGGATAGGGTAGGTAGTACCAGTCTGGTATTTTGGGGTTTCCAATGTTATAAAAGCAACATGCAAACTGTTAGTGCATGCTGTTTAGAGAATTCAGCCAAAACTCTGGGATTCTAGAGAATTCTCCAGATCATTACTTGGGGCAAAATTCCACATCACAAGAATGCAGCGATTTTTGAGACAATTACCGCGAAGTAATGAAAGCATTACTGTCTTTGTTCTTCGTTGTGGTGAAATTCAATCTCATCAACACGTATTGATTTGCCAACTGATAGGTGTTCGAGGTGATATCAAAACCGCTCATGAGGACTTTCGTTTGTGGCTCAGTGACAATGTCTCAGATATTTAGCATTTTTTTGTTGATCATACGCACGCACACACACAAATATATATATATATATATATATATATATATATATATATATATATATATATACTGCCTTGAAAACACATCCTGAAATAGTAAATGTCAGTGGCACGACTGATTTCTTACAAACAATTGTCGACGTTTGGAAAATTGTTAACGTAAAAGCCCTGTATGGAAAGACACCATGATAGCTTTGTCCCCTACTTGCAATGGATTTGTTGACTTGACCAAACGTCTTCTAAGTTTAACACACTAGCTCTTCATTTTGGAACAATTCATCAAAGAGCCATCGGAACGAATGTTGTGAAAATCAAGACAGAAAATCAAGACCAAAAAACCCCGAAATTGTCGCTTATCGTGCTGGTAGTCACGCCACATAAAATACTTTTGCAAGTGATGATGTGGACTTGAATATATAATGTATTTTAACACCAAAAGTATGTTATTGGTTTAATTACCTTCAAAAATTATTCTCTCTTGACTTACTGCTGTATCACAAAAAAGACCACTGTCAAAACCAGAGCTGCACCCTGGAGTCCTTTCTCAGCAGCTTTTAGTATGAACTAAACAGTCATTTTGTAATGAAAAACCTTTTAACATGTATTAACTCTGGGATTCAGACAATTTTTTCATGTTTATATCTTTACTTTTTCCCTACTTGGTAAGCAAGTCAAATGAAGTTAAAATTTGTTCAACAAAATAAAAAGTTCCGAGATTCAAGTCCCCAACCTCCTTATATGTGGGGCTCCCCTGCCCAAACAAGAAATAAAAACTTACATAGTTTTAATAGGATTTCTCTGAAGTTGTTACTTAAAGTGACAGTGTGATTTAGGCATGTATGGACGTCATATTGTCTGAGTTCTTCCTTCCCCAAATATGTATTTACACAAACTAGTTTCTTCCTTCTTTTAAAATTTTAAGCAATTAAAGTACTTTTTTTACCATTTTGTGCATTCAATTCAGCAATTTGAGAATGGCCTCCAGCTTTAGACTCCCGCTGCATCTTTGCCAGGCCTGTAATAAAGATAGTCTCGTTACAAATTCATCATATAACAGTTACCATTTTTATCATACCTGGGCCATCAAAGGGCTTTAGCTCTGGTGGCACTGGGTCATGCGACGCCAGCGGTACCAAGTACATGTCTTTCACCCCTGAATAACAATTTCCAACCACTCCAATTCGTTTACGCGTATAAAAGTACGAATAAAGAGCAACATAGCCTGCCTTTTCATCCGCAGATGCCATCTCAAAACGAAGCACATCTATTACCTACAAAAAAAGCAAGAACAAAATCTAATAAATGTTACAATGTAGGGGATAGGCATCCTGTATTTTCTTTTGCGGCCTTGCCGTCAATTAATGACTACAAAATTTCCCTTACTTGAATGAGTTGTACAAAATAATAAATCAAACAAAGCCAACTTCTTTCAAATATTTTCCACCAATAAAACATTCAGTCAACGAAATCTAAAGCAAGATTACAATTCGCACAAAGAAAAATTGGATGCCCAATGGGTGATGCAATATTGAATTGTAAGTGTTGGAAAGCTTTGAGCCCAACGCTTCGCAGTCAACTCGCTAACAGTGTATCAGTGATGCCCTGTGGGCCACAAAATAAAATTGATAATTTCACATATAAACAGAAGTCAGAAATGTAAACATTTTATAACACCGACATAGTGAAGTACCCGATTATTATATGAACAACCTACAGTCAATGGACATAAGTATTCGCGATTTTCAAAATGGCGTCATCGATTGATAAACAATGTTGCATCTTTCATCTTTCATAACTTTTAACTCAGGTGTCGGATAATTAAGGTTTTACTGTAACAGGTGCCCTTAAATATGACATCATCAAAGATATGATGTAATTTATTGTCTGCTTTGTTTACTTCCATATATTTTTTTACAAGTAAATATGAGTTGGAAAAGCACAGAGTTGTACACGGAGAAAAAAAATCTTATTGTAAAGTTATATAAAGAAAAGAATAAAAAGGCAGACATATCTAAGCTTTTGGATGTTCCTTGGTCTACAGTCAACAGTGTTGTAAAGAAATTTCTGTCTACTGGATCAAGGCATAAGTTGTTTACAAATAGTGATGAAGTTGCATTGATGAATGTTACTTATATCCAAGACTTGTTTGAAACGATTCCATCCAGTATTCATGAAGTAATAAGGATGAAAGGACATATGACAAAACATTAAGGCAAGACTTTTTTTTATTTGTTTCCTCATTTTGTTTTAACCTTTGGCACCACAACATCAAAATCACGAATACTTATGTCCAATGGCTGTATTTGGACAAGTGCGTTGGAGAGAAAAAAAATGTCTAGTCGTGGCTGTGTAAACTATTCAGACAGTCAAACAAAATTCAGAAGGTGATTCCGAAGAAAACCAAAATTTAATCAGTTTTTTCATATGCTATATGCTGCTATCAACATTTTCTCACCTAAACCATACCACTCATAACCTTTAGAGTCATTTTGCACACAAATAGACAAACAGAAAACCGGACAAACAGGGGCGAAAACATAGCCCTCCTTGGCGAAGGTAATGTGCTACAACAGCATCTGTGAAATTTTGGGTGCGAACATGGAGACCAATAAAAATAATCAGTTCCATATCTGTTGTGCAATGTGTAACATAGGGCTTAAAAGTGGCTAGATGGGCAAAGAAAATCATACATTTTGCCTGCCTATGATATAGCGTGAACAAAATGATCATTATTCTGATTGCCATTTTTGTTTAACAAATATTTCAGGGTCCAGCTCTAAAAATATATAAACTATTAGCTAGACTAAATTGATGCAAAAAGCCAGTTTCGTATGGCGCTGGAAACCCTGTTCCTTTACTCCAGCATGGAAAGTGACATAAGTACTGATGATGAACCTGCAGAGTTCAGCACAAGGTTTGATTGTAGACAGGAGTCAAATATGGATACTGCACCAGTGGCGCAGCACCACACTTGTTAAATCATAAGCAACTTATGACCTTGTTGGGGATTGGATAAGGGAGAAAGTTGAGCTGTCAGGTCAGGTACAAGAATGAAACACACTAAAACGTGACCAATATAAATCTCTATAGCAAACATCATTTAGATTTACTCCCACCTTTTCGAATGGAAGATGTTACTTTCTCTTGTCCCAAAAATGGTCTCTTTTTAGCTCTTACTTGCCAGTTTATACCTTGCAAATGGCAACTATTCATTGATAAAATCAGTTACTTGCAGTGTATGCAAATAGAGTGAAGAAGACATGACTCAATGCTCATTTTTCTTAAATATACTAAATACTTTCAACAGAACTGGGGCATTTGTAGTGACATAAAAGTAATTTCTCTCTTAATGAGATTATAAATGGAATATACAAAACATATAAGCACATTGCTCCTATAGAACTGTCGTGATGATTAAAACCAATATACAAAACATATAAGCACATTGCTCCTATAGAACTGTCGTGATGATTAAAACCAATACACAAAACATAGAAGCACATTGTTCCTATAGAACTGTCGTGATGATTAAAACCAATATACAAAACATATAAGCACATTGCTCCTATAGAACTGTCGTGATGATTAAAACCAATACACAAAACATAGAAGCACATTGTTCCTATAGAACTGTCGTGATGATTAAAACCAATACACTGCTATGGAGTGGCCTAAAAGGACTGATTTCACTGCAAGCAGATACAATGCTTAGTATTTGTCCCTAGCCTAAAAAAGTATTTCTTTTACATTTCTATTGCTGAAATTTAATGATTTATTATTCCGGCAATTAACTTCTAAAGGGACTGGCCGTGACTGTGCCACACTTTAGGGTACTACATAATGGTGAGACTAATTGTTAGCTCAGTTCGATTGGTGCATACCTTGTTAGTTGAACTCTTTAATTGATAAAGGTAGTCCCAAACCTCTTCGTGCGGAATTCTACCGCAAACATGAATGGTATCTGGTAAAACCTGGAGAAGATTGTCACAAGAACCTGATACCCGATACGCTCGCGTTACAAATTTTGCAACATTTTGCATCATGATAAAACCCTTCCAGACAGGTGGATCCTTATTCAATGAAGCAACTGAAGTCAGGGCGTCATGGAACTCCATAAGTCCAGGTGATCTGATATCAAAAATACAAATTAAAAATTCCTTAAATCCCTCCAAACGTCATCACATCCATGTCATTTACTCAAACGTACCCCCGCCCCAAAACACCCATTTATTAAAAAATTTCCCACATTCAACCCCCAAAATAAAGTGGTTATAAAATAATTTATTAAAGCTCATTTGTTTAAAATACCGTCAACCTATCTCTTGTATAAAACAATAACCTGGGAACACGATAACAAGGAGCCAACAAAGGCAAATAAAAATGGTTTAAAAGGTCAAACATTGGAGTTTTTGTAAATTAATGGGGTTTTAAAGTACTAATTAAGGCCTTTCATTCAAAGGTCAAACTGTCGAGTTGTTAGCAAAAAGCCAGCCAGCAGACGATTTTATCACAAAAGTAATTCTGAAAAAAGTATACATTATTCAGTTGTCGAAAGAGTCAAAGATGTATAAAATGCCTGCAACATCAGTTCTTTACAGACACTTACTTGGACATCATGGGGATGTTGTAAAGAAAAGAGGTTGTGACCCAACGGCAAAATCTGTTCTAATTAAGAAAACTAAGTATGAGTTGCATATCTTAATTGGAATAATTTTCGCATGCATTTCATTTCGCGGTTCCAAAAATTTTCATTTGGTGGGTATTAATTAATTTATTAATCGTGGCTTGAAGAAAATTTCGTGGGTACTTAATTTTGCGAGTTCGGCCAAAATGGTGATAATCTGTACCCGCGAAAATAAGTATTATTAAGGTAATTCTATTTGCTTTGACAGTTGTAAAACCTTTCAGTAAGTCAATTTCCTACATCAGTTTTCAAATTCTTTACAAATACTGTTATTACAAACAGAACAGCCCGAAATCTTTCTTACTGATCAAGCAAACTCCACACCGCTTCTATTCTTCCTGCTTTAAAGGCAGTTTTAACCCCTCCCCCCCTTTCCGGAACGTTTTCCTGCACTAAATTAGTCTCCACTTATCCATATTTTAGATAATAATTTGAAACAAAAAATCCTGTATACAAGGAGGCACAGCAGTTAAGCATTTTTCAGATCGTGATGCTGATAAGACAAGCAATAAAAAATCGCCAACACTAAAATACTTTAACTTTTTATTTATCTTATTCCTTTATTCTAAAAACAGTTGTGCATGATGAACATTTCAGTATTAATTACACTGGTATTTATACGTGCCCTGTGCTTAAAAATTAAAATTGCTGCAAACACAAGTATAAAATATAAGTTAAAAAGTTAAATGATGCAAAATGCAAATAAATATGTTCCTTGAATACATTACCGCTGTTTCCTGTCATCTTCAGTTGGTGATGGTACAGACGCTTCCGAAACCTCCTCTGGGCTAGAATCGCGAAAAGGGACAAAGTAAAACTAATGCGTACCGGAAAAAGACGAGAAGGAATCGTTACAAGAAAATACGAACTGACAAAAAACCAAAAGCCAAAACCAGTGAAGTTGTACTTTATTAAGCAAGGACTTACATGCTTGATGGGATATGACCACTTGTTACTGTGTGCTGTTCACCAGGGGGTGTTAGCTTACCAGTACATATTTTACAATTCAGATCAAACAAATGAGTGGTGTGTTGCTCTGTGGTATCCTCTAATAAAGACGCTCCTTCAGATGTAGGGGTATGAGCTTTGTCTTCAGTAGATTCTGCTTTGACCTGTTACGGAAACAGCAAAATGTATCTTAAAATCACCATATTGTAAGAGTAGTCTCAGTCTCCATGACAACGTCAATCAATGTCTAAAGCGGCAGTGCTCTATGTGCGACTGTACAGATTTTCAAGGGTGAGGATACTGGCAGCAGAGAGAGGCCAAGTAATATGTTCTGGGTTCACAAACTGGGTAAGTTATATACTTACTTCCTATCGATTAAGCTCAGTTCGCTGATACAAAATTAAAGAAACTATTATTTCAGTTGGAAAAATTTATTAATTAACTGTTAATTATCCTTGGTTCCTTAAGAAATAATGGGTCACACGCACACCTTTCTAATCTAAATCATGGTGGCGTTATTTTTCAAAACGCAACGATTACTTGGAAGGGCATTATTTACTTTATCAGAGAAGATAGGCAAAAGATAGGCCCTTAAACTCTATCAAGACGGGCAATAGAAAATATTTCTGTTTAAATATCCAACACAAATAAAATTAAGAATATATTCAAGCTTTTTTTTCAGGCTATTTGCAACCCCTTTAAAAGCTTACTGGATGCATCATTGCAGTCTCTTTTCTTGGACTAAATGGTTTTCGTGATGTTGTCAAGTGCTCCCTTATTTCCCTACCAGTTTTTTGTTTTTACAACATAGACTACCATCAATAACCGATAAACTGCCTAGATACTCAAGTAAAACATGTTTTTCGGGCAGTGGACAGTTACATCGATAAACAAAGTAATTATCAACCTTTTTGAAACTTTCTCTCATTAAAATAACGAGCAACTAAAATTCCATAGGCATACAAGATTTTTAAAATTATGAAAATAAGATCAATATAAGTTTTGACAAAACTAGAGCTTTGTTCTGGTTTGAAATTGCAATGCCTGAATAAATATTAATCTTCTTTTTGGCATAAT
This sequence comes from Morbakka virulenta, assembly GCA_003991215.1. Lineage (NCBI taxonomy): Eukaryota > Metazoa > Cnidaria > Cubozoa > Carybdeida > Carukiidae > Morbakka > Morbakka virulenta. The sequence goes on from RDPX01000122.1 coordinate 253,874, forward strand.
TGCCTTTGTCTATAAGATGGATCAGAACATCAATAGGTCCATTACTGATTCTCAATGTTATTTTGCCAAGGCTGTCTAAAAAAGTCACACGCTCTTGAAAGATCTTGGAACAAGAACTGGATTTAAGCTTAAACAGTTTAATGTATACAGAATAGTCGATTTTCCAATTTCTGCAAAGTAAAGAGGCCACTTATACCTATTAACGAGAAAAAAGCATCCATTAAAAGAGACAAGCAACTCTACCATCTCAATTTAAACTGTTTTAAAGGTTTTGCAATAAGTAGACCTCAGTATTTTTCAATTCTGCCGAAAATGGACCTTTAGCGGCTTATCACACGACTTGTTTTCTTTAAAAAAAGCAGTCAATCGTACGATGGCGGTGATAATCTTGTTATACAACCGTAAATGATAAACGGTGACATTTTAAAGTTTCAAACGCAGTAACATACCAAAGCAGGAAGTAGGGTCAGTCTGTCGATCGTTTTCACTATTATTTTTTTCTTCTGTTTAAAGTTGATGTCATGGTTCCTTCTTCCTTGAATTCTAAGTTCTAGGCCTTGGATTTCCTTCTGTTTCTTTTAAAAACCCAAACATCTCTTTTAATCCATTTGATCAGTTCGTTGTTGGTGTCAACTGTTACTCAACCTTATTAATGTCTAGTTAAATTCACCGAAATAATTTTGCTTTCTGTGATATTTGGTCACATTTTGAAAAATATGTCAACCATAGCCGGATTTCCGACTTAAAATAAACGAGTGAGAAACGGTTGGCAAGCTGTTTAGATCCCAGTTGCGTATAAGTACGAGTACGAGTACAGGTTTTGAAGGTGCGTAAGGCAAATCGCAAACTAGAAAGTTCCTATTTAAGTCCCTTTAGTATTGGGGCGTCATCTATTAGTTTTGTACAGAGAAGGTATATTTTATCAAAGAAACGCCCCCCCTCCTTCCATCTCATCAATTATAGAAAGCCCATCCCAACCGCAACAAAAATTACTGGGTGCATTATCTAGTTGCATTGAGCTGAACAGCTGTAGAAAAGGAGTAAATAAACATACCTCACTTTCATACAAGAATAAGGCATAAAAATTGTCAATGAACTATAACACGCGAACTGGCGTGCCTGTCTCCTCCTAAAGTGACAGGGACGCCAGTTGCTAATAAAGGATAAATGGCATATAAGGCATAAAAAATAAATGTACCAAAGGCTCACTTACTTCTAGTGTCTCTGCAAGATTTGAATCTTCATTTATTTCGATTTCTCCCTAAGATGATGAAACAAAGTACATCAAATGCATTACTGGAGCGGATAGGAGAGGATGGCGGTAATCTCATTGGGTCTCCAAAGCGGATGAATAACGCTAGAACTACCAATAATAAAACCCGCCAGGTTACACAACTAATGGTGTTCGTATGGGGGAAAGAGATGCTTGCTCCATATCAAAAGAAAAAGTGGTTACAATTTCTGGAGAGAAACCGTTTTATATTATTTTCTATATTTTACTAAAAAGATCATGCATTTGAAAACGACTTGAAATAATGATAATCATAATACCAAACCATACATAAATTTTACCCTACAATTCCGCGTCTTGCTGCAATGACAGTAAGGTACAAGGAAGAAACCTGGCGTTTACTTTAGGCATATAAGCAAGCAGACTTCATATTGGGGCAACTACTACTTCGAGATGTTGTCCTTCGTCATACTCATCTTCTTCGTAATGGTTAGAGCTCTTAGGAAATGGACTACAAATAGTAAAAGTATCTGCCTTCCGTTCCCGTCCCTCCCTCGTCCTCCGAGTTATAGCTCGTTTAAATTCAATCGAGTCTTACTCCTGGGAGTAACTTACAAAACTTAAAACTAACAAGAAGAAGGAGATCACAAGAAACTACACTCAAAGTTGAAGCCATACTTGATGGCTATAAAGTCCTGGCGTAGAACAAAATCTTTCAGCTTCTCAATTTAAAAGCCATTTGCAAAGAAACTATTTCAAATGTGTTGCAAAAAAACCCAACAACATGCAATTCGTTTGGCAACGATAGAAGTAATCAGTTATACCTTATGGGTCTTCTTGACAGCATGTTTAAGCATGTATGCTTCTTCTTCTTCGCGTTTTTTTATCATTTCAAGATTCTAAAAGAAAAAAAGAGCCACCATATTTACTCCTTACCAGGTAACTGCCAATTCTGGGTAAGCAGCTACTCTTTAATAACAAGGGGACCAAATTTCTTATCCTTTCGGTTGCACAACGTTGAGGAAAACAAGTATAGCGATGTACCCCTATCTTAGAATTTGTGCCGTGTGAGTTGAAATAAAGTTAGTTATTCGCTGGCTTAAAAAGGAAATTTGCAGAGCTAAAGTTAAGCCCGATCGAGGAATCGTTTCATAAATGATGTTTAAAGTACGATCGGAATAACTAAATTTGGGGAATAAATTCATTTGGAGGTACTTCATTCTCAAAGATTTAGTCCGAATAAACAAACGCAAGGCTAAATATTTTTAGTCCTGCGTTTACAAAATACTTTAAAAAAATTTTTTTTCCCAATATTTTATAACAGCCTATGGGTCATTGAATAGCTACATATAAGTGAGTGTCCACAACGAGGAATTGCTCTGATTGATTAATGAATTTTTTTTATGGTTTTGTGCTCAGTGAAGCAGTTTAACTCTTAGCTTTTCCATTTCAAAGATTTGTCTGCTGCGTGCAATTTAACTATCTGACAAGTACATACCCAATGGAAGAGACCGGGCTACAAAGGTTAGTTGGTGCATGCATTCAGCCCTTTTTATCTCTAGTTTATTGCCATCAAGGGTAAAAGTTTTTCATTGACCATTGGACTAAAACCTACACCCCTCTGGGCGTTAAAGTGGTTTCTCAAGGGCCATACAACAGTATAGTAGTTTACCAAAATCAAAAAGGATTTAATTTATTTAAGTATTTTTCACATTACTTCAAATGCGAGTCAATAAACACACGTAAAACTTACTCTTGGTGTAATTATATACAATAAAGTCCTCTTTGACAAATAAATTGCAGCTTAGCAGGCAGTTATTCACCAAATTTCTTGTAGAACTTTAACAATGCCTTTTTCATTAAAACATGTTATTTTACCTTTTATACTTAAGGCCGTTCAATGTAATCATAAATATTTTGTGGATTTACATTTTGTAACCTATTACTTACAGATGATAATTATTTGTTTTAAAAATTAAAAACTTCTAGTCTTATAAAACACCACTGTACTATGGAGACAGTATCCTGATTACTTACAGATGATAATTATTTGTTTTAAAAATTAAAAACTTCTAGTCTTATAAAACACCACTGTACTATGGAGACAGTATCCTGATTGGTGCTAAAATATTTGAGGCTTTTAACGAGAAAAACGTCATATGGTGACCATTAACTGTGAACAAAATATTATTAAAAGACCGTATCACACAAATCAGCAGAAAAACACAAGTAGGACATACATGCTTTGCTTCCCGCTCCCTCCATTTGGCTAATTCTGAAGAAGCCAGCTGTTCTGGGCTCATCCGAACAAGTTTCTCTGGGCTGATATCTCCCATAACAACCCTCTTATAAAGGATCTGCGGAAGCCAAATAAAAAAAGACGAGAGAAAATATATTAATTAGCTATACTGTATGCAAAGACACACGCACTAACAACTATGACTTAGGCTAAGTGATTTGGGTTTTACACGATGAAGACGAAATCTTCATAGGGTGTGTCCGAACCTCACGTACAGCATTGGGGTGGAACTAGTGCCAGTAAATGATTTGCCAGCTGGTAGCCTCAGTTGTGGCAAACTAATAGATTGCCAGCTAATCATTTGCAAAGCTCCAGTTCCGACCACTGCATAACCTGAGTGCTATACCCAGTTTGCTTCTCCGTCAAAAAATTGGGTGGGAGAGGGAATGGAACGATATTAAGAATTCCAAGTAATTGTGAGCCCCCACTCAATAACATACAATCGTAACATACAACAAAGCATGGACCCCACACCACCTCTAAAGTACAAAGCTATTTTTGTACCCGACGAGGATGTCAAGATGTCTTACGTGGGCCGAAATGCCGGATTCGTTATTTTCAAAGCCTGATTGAAGTTGTTTAGATATGCTTCATCAGTGCTTGATTTACTAATTACTGACTGGTATTTGCTAGGCACCCTTGGTGGTGTAATAGTACCCACAAGTGTACTTTTTCCAAATAAAGACGTTGGCTTCCTGAAACAGTCTGATGACCTACATGGCTTGTCCATTTCACGTCTTAAAAAATACAATATACATAATGGGTGCACATTCGTAAAATACTCAAAATCGTGTTTGTGAAATGGCAAGCAAATACTACAGCAGGTAATAACTCTATCAGCATTAATTTCTTTGTGTCTTTAAGAAACTCTGGCTCATCCATTCTATAAATGCACACACATTTTCAATCTGACCTTTTCCAGTGACCTGGTCTGCAGGTCCTAACAACAAAAATCTCTTTTCATATTTCATATACTACGCAAGGTAAAAGTAAAGTTGAAGTTTACCCTATTTTTATGATCCTTCAAATTGAAGATCAAACTTCGATATTTAGTTTTGTATTTTTGCCCTGTGTCTCCAAAATAACCATACATTTCTTCTTCAATTACTTGGGAAAGTTTCATCATTTCATCTGAATCGACAGTTAGGTCGAGTTCCCGGCACCTTTATACGATAAAAAAACAGTTGTTAACGGTTAGCACTTTATAAACAAGAATAGGTCAATCAACAATAAAGTGAGGCTTTCGACTTTAACCACGCGCAGCAACACTTCATAAGGCCTAAAATACTCCCAAGCAGCACGCTACCATGTACTGCAAAATATTTTATCTTCCTGCAAAAAAATCGTCTCCATTATTTGCCTGAATTACCCATTAAATGCTGGTAAAAGGTATCGCCATTTCTACCTTATATACGGTGACCAGACGTCCTTTATTTCAAAGGACTGTCCTTTATTTTGAAGACCATCCTATAATCTTTTCTCGTCCTTTAATGTCCTTTATTTTCAAATAAATCTTGAAAAGTCCTTTATTTTCAGCTATCCGTGCTTGTAACTGCTTTGGGACTGTCAGAAGTCTGACAAAATGAATCCTCAGGCCTCGAAGCCGGTTGGCATGGATTAAAATAGATTTGCCAGTATTTCGTGTTGGTTCACAAAACCTAGAATGTCCTACATGCATCTCTTTAACTGTTGATCACTCGGTGAGAGGATGGGCTTGGAAGCTTGCGAGTGTCTAGTGCAGTGCACCAGTACAATCGTCTAACAATAGCATTGATAGTGGACTACTAGATTGTACATAGACAAAAGTGAATTTGACACCCTTTTGATGTTCAATTGCGAGTCGCAAAGATTACGCGATTATTAAGGTCCATCCTCGGGAAACATAAACATAACTCGTCTGATTACAGCAAGCTCTCAGTTTACATACCCAAGCAACATCGAACAGTGCTATATGTAGTTCTAGCAGTTATAGTTCTTGTGTTCAAAAGGGCCTTACATTTTTAGAAGACTTCTAGCCTTACACAATGTCGAAGAAAAGTAATTGCACATTTAATGAAAGTTGGCCAAAAGAATTCCCTTTCCTACGTAAGCATGATTCGGATACGGACGCTAATTCCAATCTTTGCAGAAGCAGCATTAATGTTGCTACCATGGGATGTTTGGCTATACTGCTGCACCAAAAAATCGACAAACACAAACGTGGCTTGGCCAATGCAAGTTTTACTCAGCCTTTGACACCCTCTTTCTCAAAAAAGGGTATGGGTGATGCCGAAAGTAAGCTTGCTGCCCTGGAGGGGACTCTTGCCTATCATGATGTAAGTAACAGACAATCATTTCGTTCTTTGGATTGTGCGTCGAAGCTTCTTCAGAGAACATGCCAGCCAAAATATGGGTGCGGTAGGACAAAAGCTCAAGGTCTTGTCTCTAAAGTGTTTCTTCTGCACATTCAATCTGAAGTAAAAGCGGATTTGTGGGCTGTGAATTTCGTTTCCGTTTTCTTTGATGGGTCAAATCATGAATCGATTAAAGTTAATCCTGTTCTTGCCCGCTACTTTCATGCAACAAAGGGAGTGTGCGTAAATATTCTACAGAGTGATGACGTTCAGGTGAAACATCCGAAATCGTAACTGATTTACTAACAATAATTTACTAACAATAAATAGTCTACAATAAGTGGCATTGAATAAGTGCAGGCAATACAAACACCAATTTCGGCGGGGCAGCGAGGAAGGGTCAAAATAATGTTTTTGCAAAGCTTCAGTCCTCTCTCGACCGACAACTAGTCAGTTCAGGCTGAAATGCGAATATTTTTAACAACTGCACCATGAGAGCAGCTGATACTTTGTCGGTTGAAAGCTGTGTTGATGAAGTTTTACGGATATTTTCAGCACTACACTGTGCAAGTGGCTAAACTTCTGGACTTCTGCGCTCGTGTTGAGATGGAGTACAAGACGATTGTAAGTCATCGCAGTACAAGATGGCTTTCCCTTCTTCCTGCTCTCGAGCGTGATCTACAGCTTTTCAACGCCCTAAAGGAGTATTTCTCAGCAGAGCCAACGTTATCTGGTCACCGTAGCCTAATACCTTTGTAAAAGCTTCTATCAGTAATATTTACGAGTGCAAAATTCTATTATTCAATATCTGGGTAGTCCTTAATAAAAAAATATATAACATTTTGATTCTGATAAGCCAATCGCATAATATGCACTTATGAGACGTGAAATACAAAAAATGTAAATATTTTCTATTAGAATAGACAATGCATAGCATTTGTACACGGGGAAGAAGAAAGAGGTGTAGTTGCAAATACACAGTTAAGTACTGCAGTGAAAATATATATAAAAAAATAAATCTGAATTCAACCTATTTATTCTACCGCAGTTTAGACAAACTTAAAAACAAAATGTACATCAATCGAAAATATTAAATGTGGCATTACCTTGCCAGTAATGTGTCCTTGAGAGATCTTTTAACATTATTTCTCACAATATCGTCTTGATCTTTCTTTTCCTTTTTTTGCATGGAATTAGTCTTACCTGAATTGAAAAATCAAAAACAGAAAAACACTAATAATTCTTTGTGTACAGTAACGGTTTTGTCATTACCACAGTTGTAATCGGTGAAAAAAAAACAGTAGTAGATATAGTAGTAGTAGTAGTAGTAGTAGTAGTAGTAGTAGTAGTAGTAGCAGCAGTAGCAATAGTAGTAGCAATAGTGGTAGCAATAGTAGCAGCAATAGTAGCAGTGATTACCTGCCAATAAATCATATCTAAGGGGTTATTTAAACAAGGTGTAGTAAGTACATTTTCCCATAGCTAAGCCTACCACAAGTCGAAACAGACTAAAAACGTCAAGCTCCCAACGACAAGACCAAATCAGGTATTAAAAGCACATTATATCATAATGATTTACTTATTTCGCTGGGATCTTGCAAACGTAAAGAAGAAAAATATGTTACACAAAAAGAACAACAGCTTCTAACAGATTACCTGTTGTGAGTACTTCATATGTCGGATGTTCCTCAAGCCACGGCACTAGTTTTTCTTTCGTTGGTGCCATAACTCCAGCCATTAATTTCCCAGAGGACTTCTCGACAACGGCAATACGGTCATTAGAGTTCAGTTTGTGTGAATGTAATGCATCAGCTGCTGCCGAATCAGAGGAAGCGGGTACCTTTGAAGCATCCGATGTGGTCTTTACAGACTGAAAAGGAAAACCATAACAAGTTATAACAAACAGCACGTAAATAAGTTTACAAGAGAGTCCAAAAATATTCTCTGGCTTACTACTGTTGTTAATATTTTTATAATACGCATATGCAGCAGTTCTTTAATTACTGAAACTTCCCTAGAGTCTTGGCCATAGCAAACTACCCTATCATTCAAAGGCCTTTCAAAGAATTCTGGCAGTTCCTAATAACACAGATTTCTCAATTCTATATTTACCATCTGCACTTAAAACTTGCAACTATTCATCAACCGCTTTCGGTATTCACCAAAAGCTCCTGTGATCATAGGTATGACTTTTTCTTTCACATTTCACAATATTGTTACATCTATAGCAATATTTTCACATTTCAATATGTTTCTCTCTTGTTTCTGTCAATTGCGAAAGCAATATCAACTATTCTGCACGTTTTCTTCATTCTAACTGTCATTTCTATATAAGGTCTTTTCATCTGTACCGCGTAGTCAGTTTTGATTGCGGCATCCCGTAACAATTTAGGCTGGTGAAAATCTAATGGTATTCTTCATAAGATCATTAGATTTAACTGCAATTATGCAAAATATGTCCTGGGTATGACGATAAACCGCATCTGGTTGTGGAGTTTCGACGTGGGCGAATGAGGTTACCCTTTACCACAACTACCTCCAGGTCACCCTTAGGCAAGGTGCAGCACCTGTTAGCCTACACTGAGACCTTGAAATACCGGGTTGACTCCCGGCGGAGTTAAGTCTTCCCTTGTATCTTTCTAGCAAGGACGAGGTCGTACGCCTTGGTTGGCAATCGTCCTATGTGAAGGTAAACTCAGAACAATAAACCAACGACAGTTTTCAATTCCACGTTGACGTCTGGCGGGAAGTAAATGTGTTCCATGGTTAGGGTGGGTCTTCTGCATTGGTTAGCAGCTCCCTAGAAATGGTGTCTCGATAAAAATACTGGTGGCTGTGACACCTCATCACCACTACCCTCTTGATGGGTGAATTGAATTATTCAAGTAATGGACGCAACGGCGCTAATTGGCTGGATGTTATTGTGAAAGCTCCTCGCCTGACAAGTGCTCCCCGGCACACCATCGGGGACCCGGTCATTGTCCTGATACTGCTTCACAAAGGACCCGTAGGAAACGGTCAAAAGAAGAAAATAGAACGGTTATAGAATGTTTCTATCTGAGAAGTCCTGCGCGGAGAGGGTGCAGAAAGAGATTGCACGAGATCTGGAAGAGTAAAGGTACGTTTGATGTTACTGAACAGAGGTCGATATGCCAAAAATCCAACATCATAAAAAAGAATTGGCTGTCAGAGGTAGCACTAGAGGAAATAAGAAGGAACAACGAAGATTTTCCCTATGGTGAATTGCATGATACGCCTAATGTATCGAAAGAAGGTATCGACCTTATTGTTAACGCTGAACCTGAAAATACAGAGGAAATTGTTTATAACATACCTGAAGGTTGTGACATGTCGGATGAGATGGATAATAGTACTGAGTTCCACAAGAAAACTTGGTTGTACGCTCAGTGACGAAGAACAAATGCTCAAAAAAATTAGGATAGTCCTGAACAATACCAGGAAACGACTACTACCTTTGAGAGGAATCCAAAAGACCAAGATTGCTTCTATTATGGTGGTGTAAATGTAACAATTAACCTGGTAACCAGAAAAAAGGGGAAAGAACCATGGTGGAAAAAGCGACTAGACAAGTCAAAATAACTTAATAAAGACCTTGGGCTTATTAATAGTCTCTAAGAAAACAGATTAAAACAAAGGTCAAGAAAACGGCTCCAAATAAAATACAAGATGAAACAAAACTCAAAAACTGCTGTGAGATTGGAAATAAAACAGAGGATTAAAGGTGTAACTGGAAAAATCAAGTGGTACGGCAACCGCATATGCCAATACCAACAGAAAACAACTTTCAGAAATAATCAAGTACAGTCCTACCGAGATTTAGAAAGTTATGGAAACTCAGAAATTGAAGTTCCTAATCCAGTTGAGGCCCAAGAATTTTGGTGAGGAATTTGGGGTCAAGAACAAATTAATAACATGCCGATTGGCTACATGACTTTAAGAACATTTTTGAAGACGGTGACAAGCAAACCGATATCATAATATCTGCCTAAACGAATTCTAAAGTCTTGAAGAAATTGCCCAACTGGAAAGCCCCAGGCCAAGACCTAGTACAGGGTTTCTGGATTAAAATTTTCATTAGTTTACACCAGAATTCCGTAGATATCTCGAACAGTGTGTAGAATTGCATGATGTCCCATTGTGGATGACCAAAGGCAGAACTGTCCTAATTCAAAAGAATAAATCTACAGGAAACATGCCTAAAAATTATCGACCAATAACTTGTTTGCCACTAGTCTGGAAAATACTTACCCGAATAATTTCTGAAAAATATATTTTTTTCTTGATGATAAGTATCTACACAATGTACAAAAAGAGTGTAGCAAAAACGCCCAAGGTACACATGACCTTCTCTTTATTGACAGAATGATTCTGGAAGAGGGAAAAGGATACAGCGTAACCTTTTTGTCGGATGGATAGACTATGTGAAGGCTTACAACATGACCCCACATAAGCTAGAGGAGGAGTCTTATAAGTATCTAGGAATACTAAAGGCTGATAAGATGAAAATGGAAGACATGTAAGAGAAAGTCAGAAAGGAGTATTACAGGAGGATAAGAAAAGTGTTGGAGTCAAAACTGAATGGAGGTAACATAATCAAAGTGATGAACATGTGGGCAGTGACAGCAGTGCGGTACACAGCCGGGATACTCGATTGGACTGTTGATGAGCTAAAAGAGATGGATAAAAAACAAGAAAGCTGATGACGATGAACTGAGCACTCCACCCAAAAAGCAGATGTGGATAGACTCTTTGTAAGTAGAATTGAGGGAGATAGAGGAATGGTATCGATCGAGGAAAGTGTGAGGACTGAGAAGTACAGTTTGTCCGATTACATAAAGAGAACAACAATGAATGACGACTCAGTTCTGGCGAGTTTTGTGGAAAAAAGAACTGCGACAGAGTTTAAGAAGGAAAAAGTGGCTGAGAGGATAGAAAGATGGTAAAAGAAACCTCTGCATGGCCAGTACCCCAAGGAAGTACAGGAAAATGAAACATTTTCTTGGAATTGGTTGAAAGCTGGTTGGTTGAAAAAAGAAACCAAAGGACTACTGTTAGCCGCCCAAGATCAGTCACTCCCAACGAGGAATTATAAAGTGAAGATAATGAAAGAACAAGGAAGTAAGATATATCGGATGTGTGGTGCAAGGGAGGAAACGGTGATGCATATACTAGGTGAATGTGAGAAGCTGGCACAGGGTCAGTATAAGAAGAGACATGACCGTGTTGCTTCAATCATCCACTGGGAACTGTGTGATCTCCATGGATTCCAGAGGAGCAAAAACTAGTTTGACCACCGAGCTGACCCAGTGTTGGAGAATGATAAAGTCAAAATCTTGTGGAATTTCAACATATACACTGACAGGGTAATTGAAGCTCGGAGACCTGATATTGTGGTGGTTGACAAGATGAACTCGGAAACGACAATCATAGACATCGCGTCCCTGGGGATTTTCGGGTCAAAGAGAAAAAATCTGAGAAGATTGAGAAATACCAGGATCTGGCACTGGAGATAACCCGGATGTGGAAGACATCTACCAAAGTGATTCCCATAGTGATTGGAGCCCCAGGAGCCAAGTACAGAATTAAGGAATGGATTGCTCTACTTCGAGTTGACACGAAGAAATTTGGACTGATACAGCAGACGGCACTGTTGGGTTGGACCAACACCATAAGAAAGGTGCTATCCATGCCAACCTAGAGGAACTAGGTCGATGGTAGAAAGACAAACCAGCTACTACTATGCTGTGTTATTTACTTATAATAATAATAATAATAATAATAATAATAATAATAATAATAATAATAATAATAATAATAATAAAACAAAAATAATAATAATAATAATAATAATAATAATAGTAATAATAAAAATTTCAAAAATTTGTAAGAGATATAAGGATCTACATGAAAATTGAACACGCACAGAAAACAGCTTTGTTAGGAACAGCGCAGATATCAAGACTTGTACTTGACTGCTAAATCCAAAAGAGAAGGAATGTGTGGTTGCCCATACAACTTGTTGTTGTACGTGATCACATATAAAATAACCGAGAAGAAAGATCAATCTCGAGACCTTGAATTCATAATAATAATAATAATAATAAT
>RDPX01000122.1:271416-313418 GCA_003991215.1 Morbakka virulenta
ATAATAATAATAATAATAATAATAATAATAATAATTAACCGACGAGAGCTGAGAAGTTCTCAGTGAATACCGGAATAGTGTCCGGCGGTTCCTCGTACTGGGCTGATGGGATCGTTAAGCAAGCAAGGTAGGGTAGTGACACCAGGGGTAGAGTGCCTGTGAGTTATGGCTCGCCGGCGTCCCTCATCTTAAACTGTGGGGAACGGCACATCCTACAGTCTGTTGTTAGGCGGGTAGGTCGCTCTAGTCGAGGTTCCCATCAGCTCGTTGTCTTGATATACAATAGACCCCACTGACTTGTGTATAGATTTTTGAATCGAAGGCTAAGGAAGAAAATCCTGACAGAAAACACAAATCTTACTGCTGAGTGAGTCAGATTCTAAGATCATCAGTTAAGGAAGCCATCCTATACAGAAAATGGAAAAGGAAGACAACCCTGACCGAAATCTAAACTCATTCACGTGATGAATACAACAAGTACAAGTACCGCTAACGGCGTAAACGGGAGAGATAGCTGTGCTAGCTCTGTTGCGCACGGCAAGCTTTCCTCTGGGGGAACCAGGCAGGAGCAGGTCGTCATCCTGTTACTGGCGTTGAGCACGAAGAACAGCAACAAAGAACAAAGGGGAAAAGGAAATGGGACAGACAAGATAACATCAAAGTTATGGAGTGCTACTTTGTGGCAAACAGTGACCCAGAAGAAGGCTATATGAACGGAACGCTAAAAATCTGGCCAGATAAGGGAGGAGGTGGTGATGCAAGTAGTCAGAGGCTCGAAGATCAGGTTCGAATAATAAGGAGAAATGGTTTGCTATCGCAGTTAGAGATTGAGGAGATATCACGGAGATTGCTACCATCCAGCCAGGAGCAGGAACCACCAGATTTAACTCCAGACCCGATCACTGAGATCAAGAATGTGAACACACTCCAACGACAGCGCGAGTCAACGGATGAGACACAGCCACAAGAACAATATCAGCGGGGGCTTAAAGATGACCAGAAAGAGATAGTGGAAAGACAAACCAATAGATTAAGAGATCTGAATGGTGCGAACGTAAATGTGACTAATTTAAAGAACGCAGTGGCGAGGAAGGTTAGGAAACGTACGCAAGTCAATGAGGTGTTTAGCAGAATACTTACAGCAACTTTTGCGGAAACGAACCCAGTCATTTATGCTGGTCTAGGACGAAAGAAGGGACCAAAGAGCAACGGTATGTGCAGGAAGCATGAGCCAAAGTGGAAGACCAGGCTGAAAAACAACAAAAAAGAAAACAGAAAATATCTATTGAGGTTGGATGAGATTGAGAAAGGAAGGTGCGAGTGTCATGAGTATATGGTAAAGAAATACCGGTTGAACAGTAAAACAGTCAATACAGTCAAGGAGGATTTGAGAAAGAGTATAGTTGGAATCACCGCTAAAAAGAAAAGGTATCTGGAAAGACAGGAGCAATACCGTCAAAATAAGTATTTTGTGAGAGACCAAAAAGATTCTATCAGCAGTTAGAAGGCAAGGAACAGATGGATATTCAACCAGATGCGGAAGAAGCAAGGGCATTTTGGACTATCATTTGGGGTAATGGATGTAATCATAACAGTAAAGCGAAATGGCTTAAGGATGTCAAAAGAGAAATTAAGGTGGACGCAGAATGACAAGACACCACCATCACAGTTGAAATGGTGAGTAAGGCTTGTAGGAGTTCCTTACCATGGAAAGCAGCTGGCCCGGACGGGGTGCAGGGATGCTGGATAAAAGGATTCACAACGCTGCATCAAAGAATCACAGACCAAATGGACGAGATCTTGCAGAGTGCTCAGGTTCCATCATGGATGACTAAGGGAAGGACGGTGTTAATACCCAAAGACACTAACAAAGGAAACATACCATCAAACTATAGACCGATCACATGCCTACCCCTTATGTCCAAACTGTTAAAATCAATAATAAGCCATGAGATCCACAAACTTCTTGATGAACAAAACCTGTTACCGTGGGGCCAGAAAGGTTGCACAAAGGGTGGAAGAGGAACTAATGAGCAGTTAATAATAAACAAGTGTACCATGAAAGAGAGTAAGGCACGCTCAACCAACTTGGCAATGGGATGGGTTGATTACAGTAAAGCCTATGATATGGTGCCTCACACATGGATTCACGAGTGTTTAGAGATGCAGGGGGTTGATAGCAGGATAAGAAACATGTTGAGAGCGAGTATGAAATCTTGGAGGACTATGCTACAATGCGGTGGAAAAGATCTAGGCTAAGTAGCAATAAAAAGAGGGATATTTCAAGGTAACAGTCTCGCCTCTTCTCTTTGTCATAGCGATGATATCACAGACAGCGGTACTCCGGAGAGCTGCACCTACGTGTTTAGGGACAAGACAAAATTGAATCACCTCCTCCACATGGATGATTTGATGTTGTTCGGTAAGAGACGTGGAGTCACTGTTGAATATTGTTCGCGTTTTTAGTGATGATATCAGGATGCAGTTTGGTTTTGATAAGTGTGCCATCACGGTTTTGAAGAGAGGAAAATTAGTGAAAGATAGTTCTCAAATCATGTTAATGAGGTAAAGCAATGAGGTAATACGGTCTATAAGTATCTTGGAGTGCTTGAGTTGGATGTCATAAAGCTGAACGAAACGAAAATCAATGCGCAAAACAAGTACATCAGAAGGTTGAAAAAGGTACATAAGTCAAAACCGAATGCTGGAAACCTGGTAAAAGCTATAAACACGTGGGCGGTATCTCTTCAGAAATGGAGGTGGGATCCTAGAATGGACGCAACAGGAGCTAGAACAACTGGATCGAAAGACACGAAAGCTGATGCACGCATATGGTGCTGTGTATCCACGAGCAGATGCAGACCGCGTGTATGTATACAGAGAAGAAGGAGGTAGAGGTCTGATGAGTTTTTACGACACCGTGAAATATGAAGAAGATCGCCTGAGCTAACACATCCCCAATAAGAACTCTGACATCATGGGAGCAGTCAAAACGTATGTGAAAAGACCATCTAAAAGTGAAAGAAAAACATTCAGGAAGTAGCAGAAACAACAGCGGACTGAAGGATGGCAGGACAAGGCGATGCACGGGCAACATGTGAGGTAGACAAAAGAATTTGCATCCCCGTTAAGCGGGCAATGGTTGAAGGGAGGTAGCATGAAGCGTCAATCTGTGAGTCTCCTAGTGGCAGCTCAAGAACAAGCACTGCACACCAACTACAGGAAAACCAAAAGTGAACGCACCAGAGGATGAGCGCTGTGCAGAATGTGTGGGCAAAAGGACGAGACAGTGTCGCATATCATCAGCGAATGCAGTACATTGGTTCAGTCAGAATAGAATGGGAGACACGACCGTGTTGCAGGAGCTGTACACTGGAGAATCACGAAGGTGCATGAGCTAAATCCTTTTCACATACTGCTGCTGCTGCTGCTCCTCCTCCTCCTCCTCCTCCTCCTCCTCCTACTCCTACTACTACTACTACTACTACTCCTACTACTACTACTACTACTACTACTACTACTACTACTACTACTACTACTACTACTACTATTACTACTGCTAATAATTATTATTATTATTATTTTATTATTATTATTATTATTATTATTATTATTATTTATTAAGTTTAACTTATAAAAAAAAGTGAGCCCAATTTTTCCCAAATACAAAAAGAGATGTGACATTACAATATGTGGTATGTAATTCTAGTTTGTCAAAGTAAAGTATTTTGACCAGCACTATTCAGGGGTGAGATATAACTAAAATATGCCATGCAAATGGGACGAGGAGAAAAACTACCAACATTCGATAAAGCACTAAATTCACCATTACTTTCATTCTGATAAACAGTAGCCCTGGTAATACATATACAATATTTAATACATATATAATATAAACACATCTAACATACAACTCTAACAAAAAATGTCTATTAGTAATTTACCTCCGGGGATAAGGTGCCAAACTTCCTCTGCTTTTCTTCTTCTAAAATAGCCAGGCAAAGTTCTGTGTGCCTGAAGGTAAAAATTAGTTCAGACTTAAAAACTAAGTATTTCAAACTCATCAGTAACTGTCTGCTTGAGCATACACAATATATGTTCCCTGTACTAAGTAGAGACGTAGAGAAAATAATTCCGGCTGTTTGCAAAAGGTAATATGCATTGTGTTAGTGCTGTCATAAATTTGTCACTGGACTTAATTCTATGCAACAAAACACATCATCATTCACTTTCTCCACTAAAAGAAGATTCGAGTATCAACATGAGATATCTACCTTAAAAAATGTTTGTATTTATTATTTCTATATCTTCCATTCTTCCTCTCTTCCTTTCCTTTCTTTTTTTCCTTTCTTTTTCCTTTCTTTCTTTCCTTCTATATTGCTTTTAATGGTGTCTGAGGGCAAACTCTGCTTCCTTTTCTTGTTGATTTACCCTTAAGACATATTCAGTTGACCTCACTCGTTAAGCATTTGATGTAACCATATAATTTAAGTGCTTTGATTTTATTGATGTGGATGAGGCCAGCTAGGTTGGGCAAACGTGATCAATGAGGCGTTTGCTTACGAAAAATCTCCTAACATGATTCTGAAGCACGCATATCTTCAGAGTGCTAGTAGTAAGTAGATCTAGTAGATCTCCAGGCAGTATACGATAAAACTAGATTTCCACTAAGACTAATAAAAGGGAAGGGAAACTAAAAACCGATGGACGTAAAGCAGTTCCAATGGCATAAAAAAAAAACAACACGTTAATCTTGCGTTACTACCGTTTTCAATGAATTAAGTTGGAACACCTACCTAAATGCTAATGTGTAATGAAACTTTGTTTCCAAGTGAATTACGAATTACAAAATTTTAGTAAGAATGCCATTATTGCTCATTTTGACACTACAGAACACCTGAGCGCGTATCACAGAGCATGCACGGAGCATTTATTCCTATCAAGGCATTACTGCCCCGAATTAATGTGCAAACATATCAAATAAGTAGGTCGAAAGTATATAAAAAACTAATCATTTTTCTTTTATACTACTTTTTCACGAAAATCAAAATTCCGTCTGGTCTCACACCTCACGTGCAAAGGATGGATGTTGCCCTGAGGCAAATTGAAACAACACACAAAATACAAAAAACCATTTTGTATTACATTTTGTGTATTACAATTTGTAATGAGTAATAAACCCAATATTTGGCGAAGTGTCTCGAATGGGAAAATACGTCATGATTGCTTAAATTAATGCAGCATTATTGCATGTTACATAATCCATAAAGGCATTACTTTAAAAAAGTAACGCATGTGAACGTTCTAATAATATCAATACCCTGTGGTTATAAACAAGACAACATCTTTATACTGAGTTATGGGCCAACAACACCTGGGTAACTAAAGAAGAATGGGTTTAAGGTGTACAAAAAAAACAAGTACTGCCTAGCGCGAGGTAATATCAGAATAATATTATACAGTTAAAAAAATATTGAAATGTCATTATTTGGCAATGGTAAAAAAAATACACCAAAGTAAATTCGATATTGAAAGTTCAGTAATCATAGCCCTTTGGCAAAAAGTATCAACTGTAACAAAAAATCTGTTACCTGACAATACACTTTGAGCTACAGTATACTGCATTTTTTAACGCATGTTTCTGGCATCCTTCGCCTATGCAAAGACGCACATGAGACACTGGTCGAAATGCCTTTGGAGTGGGCGTTGTTCTGACCTGGAACGATAAAAATAGAAGTCTTTAGTAAATCTTATCTGGTCTTTCTTTTATCATAGCCATCAGTCTATACATATTCACATGTACAGTATAAACGACCATTCCAAATTTCATGGGATCCTCCCTCCACCTCCATATTATTTCTATTATCTAGAAAGATGCTCAATGGACTGTTACACTTAAGTTTCTCGTGCATATATTTCCGCTTTTTTGATATATCGCCCTTCATCCAGGTCGGAAATTAACGAGTGAAATTGTAAACACCGAGGATTTCATTTCCGCTTCATGTTTTCAGTGGCGCTTTTGTTTCTTCACAAGATCAGTTTCTCCTTTCTACTGTGGCATTGCGTTCATAACATAAAGCATTCAATGGTGCTGTAAGGATTGCTATCATGTACTTGTGGCCTTAAACAAAAATCCTAGGGGCAATGGGTACATGTTTAAATTCCATTATCAGTCGTGTTGTCAGACTGAAATTGGAGGCAAACTTAATCCCTGAAAAAAATTCCAGGTCGTAATAGTATGGAGCGTTAATTAACATTTAGGCTATTGATTTAGGCTATTGATAATGAATGGTTCGTTAACACTCAACACTGGTTGTGTGATTTATTTCCTTTTAACCTGTACAGATACCAAGTAAGAACACTCACTACAATTGAAATTGACCGCGGTTATCGCCCATTTCATAATCAAAATGAAGTTCATGTAGATGAATGGGTTTTAAACTTTAAACGAACAAGTGTACCGGATTTGTTATTGGATGGACCTATTCCCTCAAATGTTTCAAAATGAAGTTAAATATTAAGATTTTTTTATTGAAATTTTTAGTTTAACAAACAAAATCACTGCTGACCCTATTCTTAGTAAAGGTTTTCGCTAGAACCATTCAGTACAACCTATTCCCTGTCTTTATTTCGGCACAAGTACAGTAAAAGCTCATTACTGCACCTATTAACGACGAGATGGGCAAGAAAATAATATGATCGTTACTACGCTTTTCGCAACGATACTGCTACCACCAAATGGAAAAAATTGGACAACCGTAATAAAAAAATTTAAATGCTGCTCATTTCATAAATCTTTATTCACCAATTTTGTCACATAAATTAGGGAAGGGTAGGTGCTTTCTTATCCCCTCTTTCAATCAAAGAAGCAAAAATATTTATCACGATCTCTACAGAGAAAATCCGGAATAACCTTGTGAATTTTCAATTTAGAAATTTCACTTTTTACTTGTTTGATTCAAGACAAATACCTTTTTTGGAATCCTAAATCGTTGCTCCGCTGTCTTTCTTTTCTTTGGGAACTCGTCATGTTCCCCCTCTTCGTGTTCAGGTACAGAGTGGTCTTTTGCTTCAGATTTGGTAACCTCTTTTGATTTTTTCGTGTCAGCACTCCCTTCGGTAGTGTCTTCCAAACTTTTTTGTCTTTTGGGCTTGAAATCTTTTACTTTCTCGTAAGTAAACGTTTCATCCAAACTTGGAATTTCTGGAGTACTTTTCACACTGTGTTTGTGCTTTACCTTTTCATGTTTAATATCCTTTTTCACTTCCGTGAACTAATTTTTGGGCCGTGGTCTGTAGGCTCTTCAATGCTCTTGTGTCTAACTGTTTTGTGGTCTTTTTTTTCCTTCTTCACTTTGTTAATAAGGGGTGGATCATCCTTTGCTGTTTTACTGCTGGAATGTGGTTCATCTTTCTCGTGGGCAATTTTATATTTATCTGGGTTTTTGTCAAACGCATGTAAACTGGCTGTCTCTGATTTCACAATTTTCTTCGCCTACAAGTTAATAAGACCCCAGACTAGTTAAATATATTTTTAACAATAAGGCGGTAATTATTCCTCAAGTTAACACATATGGAAAGGTCGAACAAAAAATGAGTCTTTATTCAATAATACTATTTACAGTTCTTCATAGTATTTAATGTATTGACCCTATTGAGTAATTATTTTTTTCATTGAAAAAAATTCCGACTACCATGTATAGGGTTCCTTTTTCATCAATGTCTACTTTCCTATATAAGGTACATCGGGTCATTTGGGGCTTTAAGTGGAAGTGAGTTTAACTCCACCAAGGGAGGTTTCTTTGTTTACTTATACTTGTGTTTTGGTGTTCTTTTGTCGATAAATCAAGTCTACTTAAATCGTGCACAAATGTGATGGGCTAAAAAGGTTAGCCACTCCACATAGGTGATACAATACCTTAAAAGCAGTGAAGTTTGGGGGTCTACTTTCGGCTTCACTCTTCTGTAATGCCATCACCGCAACACTTTCAAACAATGAATAAAAAGAAAACCATTTCATATTTTCGATAGATGAATACCATCAAATGACCCTTAGTTGTCTTAGTGATATCTCTGCATTAAAAGAATCCAGTCAGCCATGGTGTTATATCAAATATAAACTCTCTTGTTGCAGAGGAAGGATTTTCTATCCATCCATCAAAACAGAGAAATGACAACTGGCAAATGTCGTCAAGAGCCCGACCTAAAATATACGCAAAAATATACGAGAAGCCAGTAAAGCAAGCCTTTCAATTCATCTACCTCAGACACTAACTCGACGGGGTTAAAGCTATGTGTCACAGAATTTAACTTGGTTGAGCTGGATATTAAAAACAACATATGAACGTTTGGCATGGCCAACAGAAATGATGGTTATACCAAACAAACGAATTGTGGTGTCAGCACCACATGAGTGGAAGGCATTGTTATATAACAGAAAAACGAGGGGCGGTAACTAAAGAGATGGCGAGATGACACCACACGATGGGCAGGTTTTGACATATTTGTCCCAAGCGCTCTTCCTAAAGATAGAGTGCTATGGCGCAACTATTTCATGTACAGAATCTTCACTACTCCAAATAGTGCAGGTTCTGCCGCAGGAGAAAGATGATAAATGATGATGCATATTTATAGATCCCTAAATGGTGTAAATCACTGTTAACGTGTGCTTTATGGACTACCGCCAAGCGGCTGTTAGAAGTGGACTGACAGCTCTTCACTTATTAGTAAGAATAAAGCTATATCCCATCAAATATCAAGTCTCGTAAATCAACATTGCAGGAAAAAAGTAAAATAAATCTCATTTTAACTCGCTTCCAAGTCCACGGTGTTTCCATAAGAGACGGTAAAACATTGCCATATATCACGTCTCATTGCTTGGATTAAGATAAGGCTTTATATTTCAACATTCAATTACATAAATCGTAAGCATTTCTTTACACTAACGTGGTCGCGTTATTTTCCATATGAACAATTGTGTTAAGGTACCTGGATGGCCAAAGAAAGATGCATTGGGTCCTTGTCGTCCTCGAAAAAGCACATGATTGAGTATTTCGAGAAGAATAAAGGCATTGGAAAGAAATATCTGGAAAAGCAGAAATGTATGTAAAATTGGTCCATAAGATGTACAACAGCACCAAAGCTGCCATTCAAAGTGTTGCAGGAATTACTTACTCGTTTGCAGTTACAGCCAGTTCACATTGCGGGTCAGCATTAAGTCTTCTCCTGTCTGAAATAGCCATGGCCAGGCAAACAACTGAATTACGGGGCATCCTGAGGTGTGGTTTTCACAAACTACATCGTGTAGTGCGGATGTGCAAAACGAGTAGGAAGCACAGCTAGGAAAATAAAGAGGAGGGCTAGAGAAAAGAATGAATGAAGTTGAAAAAAAAAGAGTCCAACTGAAGCTAAATTGAGGTAATGAAGATAATATCCAGTTACAGGGAAATGAGACAGAGAAAGTGGAAGACTTAGTACATTAAGTCAGTGTAGAAATGGGACTTACAAGCGGAATTAAATCGTCGGAGAAAGATAAATAGCGTGCTGTGTGACAGAAGGATGTTTCCAAAAATGCAATGAAATGTGTACCGGACGGTGGTGTGTCCAGCGTTACTTAACTGGCTGAACTAAAGGCTGCGATATCCATGGTGGTCCGATGGTTTCTGTGAGTCACGAAGCTGGATAGAATCCGCAGGCACACCACATGCAAGAGCTATGAGTGGCTGGACCAACCTAAGGGAGGCTAGGCAGTGATCTGGAAAGCAGCTGAGAATACTGAAAAGATGCTGGAGTTTGAGGTGCTGGCGAGAAAATGAGGAAGGGCAATGAGCGTTCAGCGTGATCACTGAAGAGGGCATATCAGTTCTTGGACTGGTACAGACCACACAGTACCCTGAGCGAAGTAAAGGCGAATCGTCTTCTGTGGCGACTCTTGAGGGGAGCAGCCGAAGGAAATAAGCAGTATGCAACTCTTTACATAATCCGTTTAAAATCCAATCCATTCTTCACTGTGCATCATTACTTCATGTAGCTCATCATTACAGCATAGTTTTACTCTTGCTTATATCCAAGCTGACTTGCGATAGTTGCAACTGATGCTAATAACTATATAATTCCATACCCAAGGGTAGGGTGATTTTTCATGCGATATTTTATCAGAATTATGTTACACGTAAGACGGTTTGATGATAGATGCACTGTAACAAAAAGGCTTTGCTTGGTTCCAGGGATTGCTACTTGTCAAAAAAATCTTTGAATGCTTTCATAAAATTACACGGGAAGAACATATGCAAGCCCTTGGGGGCAGAAAAACCGTTTGGGAAGAAAAATGGAAAAATGCGACTTAAAAAATTGCCAGAATTTTTTCTGTTTTAGCATTTTCTTGACCAATTCAACAGCTGTACAGCAGTCAATTGGCAACATCTTTAATTGAAACCCTACTAAAACGGTTAAAACGCAAAAGTAAAAACATAAAATCCTCAACTATTAAAATCACATAACGATACAGTAAGTCGGTGCTGATATTTAAAAAATTGGAAGGCAGGGAAGGGGAGGGGGAAATTCGACCATCTTTGGAGATTTAACAAGCCTGGGAAAGAAGTTAAAATTAAAAGTATATTTAAAAGACAACATAAAAGTGCAATATAAAAGTGCAAAATTCAACAAAAATCAGTTGAAGTTGTCTTTAAAAGCGCTTGTAGAAAAAACAATATTGACTTGACAGCATGGCTCTCAGTTATAGTTTCTGTCCTTCTGAAACGTCGATTAACAACTGATACCTACATTTCAAATACATATGAGAGACGACAAAATTGTTTCCCGGTAGGTTTCAAACATTGTTCGCGGATTAAAGCTATACATACAGGTTATTACGCAAAAACGTCGCCAAACAGAAGTTTATATCTGAGCAACAACTGGCGTTACTAAAGGAAGCAAAATCATTGGTAAACTGTGACTCACAGTTCAATATTCTATGGTTATTCTTTCACGTACTGCTCCAGCTTAGTATTTCCAGCAAACAATCAAGAAACAAGTGAAAAGTAAGATGGGCTATTAAAAATGGATTAACTTGCATTGAGAGTCCACTAAAAGGTACACGAATGAAGCACAAAGGGTGCTAATAGTGTTAAAAGGGCGGTGATATAGTGAGAACAAAATCTGAGCTTTAGTTACCTCCTTTTCCTTGTCATGATCTTCTGAGCCTTCTTTTTTCAAGGTAGAGGTATGTTCTTTAGTGGTGCTATCAACTACGGGGTGTCTCATTGTAGTAACGGCACTTTTGTCTGGTTTTAAAGACATGGCTTCCGTCTTCTTCTCGGGTTTGATTTTCTCTTGGTCCAATTTTCCCTTCGAGTCCACTAGATGTTGAGCTTTAATCAATTTATTTGGATTTTGTGATTTGATAGCCAATGCTACTTTCTTGGGTGCAATCCCTACGGAAGATTATTGAACAAAGATCAATAAAAGAAAAACATATAAAGAATGCCCCTAAAACCAAAATTCGATACTCCAAAAGGGCTCTTCTTACCTGCAGGAAACTTGTAGACTAAGGGTATTAATGTGAATGGGTTTAAAAAGATCGTTAGATAGGGCCAAGTTCATCGTAACAGAACTGCAGATATTACGACACCATTTGTGGTTTTATTTCTAGACTTAACATAATTGAAAAAAATCGTACGGAATGGCATGGGAAACTTTCATGAGTAAACCTCAATTGACAATTATGCTGTTGCTTAATCATTTAAGAAAAACATATATGTTGAGTAGGATCAATATGCTGGGTACTTTTCGTACAACCTTCCCCATTACTTCCTGATGACTCAGTCCACTGTTCCCTGTCTTCTTTACACAATTCTATCATCTTGTCCTTGTTTTTCTTCTTCTTTCGCACTCTAATGGCTTGTACATTACTTAACTTAATTTATTAAAACATAGTTCCCCTTTCTGATTACCACAAGGTCAACGGCCTCATTGACCTTTGATAACCTTCTCACCTCAACACTCTCCCAACAGCACCATCCTCAAACTTTTCGTAACCGGTGAAACTGATATACAGTTCCACCCATGACTCCACCCATGATTCCATCCATAACGTACAGGGATCGAGATAACTGTCGGTCGTCGTTAAAAACCAAGCTGTTAAAAATAACTCCTCTATCTTTCTATTAAAAAACCTATCGATATTGTGATAGTTCATAATGTTAACTGAAAACAACTAATTGTACACCCCCCCCCCCTCCCATCATGTACACTATATTTTTTCTTATTTACCATAGCTGTAATTCCTCGCTATAGCAACAGACAAGTCAAGTACACCCGACTTTCATTTTTATTTATTCGGTTTACTACACAGTTATTTCGTCAAGACCGAAAAGTGGAATCGAGAGAACATGGCGAGAAAACTTCTTTGCGAGGCAAACCTTTTAAAAACAATGCTGTCTACTGAAAATCTCTTTATCATCTTTTACATCAAAATCAAAATCACGTTCAATTTGGTTGAAAGCTATTTTGCTGGCTCTCGACTGGATCAAGACACCAGATTAAAAAACATAAATTTAGTGGGTTTTTATCAATGCGTAAAAACAAAGAGAGAATCAAGAACGCCCGCCTCTTTTTGTGACTGGCTATCTGAGGAGGTGATCAAAGTTGAATATGTGTAGCTTCAAAGCTCCTAAATGGAAGACAGACATAGCCTTGCCAATTACTTTTATTTCGACATTATCACTGCACTCATGCTCTGGGAGTAGATGCTGTGCTGTAGCTGAATAACAATTTTGCATATACCCCTGCATTGTCCGTTTGACTGCACTCGATTGTCACAGGGTTTTTCTCCATAAATAGTAGCTATGTATTGTTTTATTTTATTTTATTTTATTTTAAGGGCGTAAAGCACTTGTAAATAATGAACTTAACTTTGTGGTAGATAAGGCTTCTTTGTAGATGAAGGTAGAATATTGCTTCAAGTGATAATTACTTTGGGTACAGTAGCACGATGCCATTCGAAAACTGCCCTGATAATATGATTTTCGAATTAAATGGAAACCAGGTCTGTCTAGGGTAGTTTGTGGTTAGACAAGTACGAAGTGCAAACAATTACTGTTCTGAAATGTTTTGATAAAACTTCTTTCTGGCAAGCTTATAAAATAAGGAAAAGTCAATATTCTCAACTCGATGTATGTTTAAGTAAAACGGTTTGCTTCGTTTGTACTTCACAAGAAGACAAATTCTATCCAATGTCAAACTTCGTTCAGCAGGAAATGGCCTGTGTTATTTGCACTGACTCTGAAACATGCAAACCAGTGTTAAAATTTTGTTGAACTTATTGCTCCTTCTTAAGGTCAGAGTACAGCACGTATTCGGGAAGTCACGGTAGAAACTTATGAAAAACATTCTAGAATCTGCATTACCTAATATAGAGTTTTTTAAATCTGACGACGTTTCCATTAATTGTGCCAACAACTGTGGTATCATAAAACTGTTTCAAGAGGAATATCCATGTGTTTGCTTTATGTGAGTGTTTTTTATTTATTGCTTTAGTCATCGACTTGAACCTTCTTTAAAAGATGGATTAAAGTTGTAAATGGAATCTGTAGAAACCTTGTTTTTTACTATTTATATTCTAATTCGTCTAAAAACATCAACCCAAAACATTTACACGTTATTAAAAATCAACTGATCATAACAAAAATGCACTACGTCCGGTGAAAGCAACACATAGAAGATGGTTGAATACAAAATGCGTGCAATGGCCTGATTGGTAAAGAAATACTGGGTCTAGACCAGCCACGTGGAGCACTGTATTTCAACAATCGTTTACTCCCAGAGCAACAGTAAAGGAAAAAAGCTACAAATTAACCCAGGCAAATGTTTTACTTCGTTGTGCATTATTTTTAGACATTTAGGATGAGGCAAAAAGTTCAGCACAATGGCGTAAAAAGTGACATAAATATCGTTTGGCTCATTTCAATCGTCCAAAAATAAATGATTGATTGTAGAAAAAACTTAAGAAAAATAGCGAGTATGTTATCCAATTGCCAATATACAAGACTGTAAATGAAGAAATCGAAGTTGATAAGAAAAACGCCGATTTTTACAAAGTCAAAAACATAAAAATTACATCAGAGGAAAACAGTTCATCAAAAACCACGTTACTAAAATGGTGGAATCCATAGCAAGCCGCTTCCAACGGCGTTACCGAAATATTTTTCCAGATAGGACACGTTCTTTTTCACATTGATGAAGAAGACAGCATTTTTCAATGTTGGTCGCACCCTGAATTGCAAACTTAGCAAAGTTTGGCCAAAAATTAATAACGTGCCAAAATTATTTCATCTCTATGCAATTAAAATAACATCTCTGCAAAACCTGTATTCTAGATATTCTGCTATGGCAATTTTTCCGTACCCTTAAGTTGATGACGTCAGAGAAAGTTTTCTTTATATTATTCAATACTCACTAACTTATTTAAATCCAGACAATTGATTTTTGGGGCAGAATTATTCGGCTAAACAGGGAGAATGAAGCTTGGAAATCCAACCTTTGCAGACTAAATTATGTTTGCGTGCATCATTTACCAACGCCGCGTTAGGAAGACGGTTAAACCATGACCATGTTTAAAGGAACAGATTAACAAATGAAAACTTGTCAGTGGGATAACTGTTAACCAATTTCTTCGTAATTATGTATCAGTGTAGTGACAACGGTTTTAACACTAAAAAAAACCCCAGTTCTGTGAGGCCTCTAAACGGTTCATTGGGTCTTCTACTGTATGAAATTTTACTTGCTACCGGCACAAACCAACATAGATTTACAGGTATTCCCCTAAATCGCGTGGTTTAGCATACTCCTCGATATTCACAGACTGCATGTGAAAAAATTAACGGTGCTCTCACATTATCTCTGCTAACACTTTTAAGGGTTCTGCTATATCACCAGTTTCGTGTGAAAACGTTAACCCTTACAACGAAAATGGCATAAATTTTCACGACGTCCAGCGTCAAAATAATGTCACATTAAACAAAGACAATAATAAGAAAGAAAGAAATACTAATAGAATTAATAATAATAATAATAATAATAATAATAATAATAATAAAATACCCTAACAGAATCAAAGAGGCAGATGTAGACCAAGAAAAGACCAACAAGTGGCTTAAATCCATCGGACTAAAAGCTGAGACTGACGATTTAATCATCGCTGCACAAGACCAGTGTTTGGCCACAAGATCCTACCACCATCGAATCAGAGACCATTGAACACATCATTTCGGGCTGCCCAGTGCAAGCAGAGATTGAATACATTGTAAGGCATAACAAGGCGGCAGCTTACTTACATTGGAAGATCTGCAGGGAATACAAAATGAAGGCAGCTGACAAATGGTACGAACATCAGCCCAACACAGTCACAGAGAACGACGAGATCACAATCCTGTGGGACATGCCCATACAGACCGACAGAGAGATCAAAGCGAATAGGCCAAATATCGTTATCAAGAACAAAACAAACAAGGAACGCATCCTTTCAGACATGGCCATATCATCTGAACGGAACACCTCTGTCAAAGTAACAGAAAAGCTGTCAAAATACAAAGACCTAGAGATTGAAATCAACAGGATGAGGGGCACAAAGACCACAACATTACCAGTGGTCATTGGAGCTTTGGGACTTGTGAAGAAGGGATTTGAAAAATACACCGACAAAACCCCTGGTAAAATCAACATCCAAGAAATCCAGAAGATAGCCCTCCTTGGGACAGCACACATACTACGGAGAGTACTATCAATAAAGTAGAAAGCAACAGCTATCCTCTAGCGCCTTAGGACCATCGTTTGGATCCGGCTCTAAAGGATGTAATAAGCCACGTAGAAAGTAAAATACACAATAATAATAATTTCAAATTCGTTTGTGCGACAGCCCTTAGGCGTTGAAAATCAACTCGTCAGAGATTCACACCTTGGTACGGGCCGATGCCCTGCGGCAAAGAAAACCAAGCGCTCACAAGGCGATAACTTATCTCGGGAAATTGGCGGTTATAATAATAGCATAACTATGTAAACCACCCGACTGGAATATTCAGGTCGTTCGGTAATTTCATCAACCTACTGGACACCCAACCAAAACCACTAGCACAGCGTTGGTATTAATTTCACGGAACCCTAATAATGATGGTGAAAGTAATGGTGATAATGATGATGATAATAAAATAATAAAAATAGTAATTTTTAACTCCCAAACATATCCCAACCTTTACAGCGTGGACAAATCCATTCCTCGTCGTTCTTGTCCATTTCTCTTCCTCTAGTGATTGTAATTCCAACACAATCGCCATGAAACCACTCTTCGCACTTATCGCAACAGATCATAAACCTACAAAATATGAAATTTTTCATAGTTACCTTAG
The DNA here is from genome assembly GCA_003991215.1 of Morbakka virulenta. Classification (NCBI taxonomy): domain Eukaryota; kingdom Metazoa; phylum Cnidaria; class Cubozoa; order Carybdeida; family Carukiidae; genus Morbakka; species Morbakka virulenta. The sequence goes on from RDPX01000122.1 coordinate 287,817, forward strand.
TTTTAAACTCTGATTCTCACTTCACAATAATGAGTTAAAAATAACAAAAAACAAATTTACAAAAAAATGTGTTTCATTAAGTAATTTGCTGTGTGGACCCCAGACCCGCTCTTACCAGTTTCATGCCCTGGTAAAACAATACAACAATGAAGCATATTATCAGGTAAGTAAAAAGCATTCTTCTTTGGTACTATTAATACTTAAACCTGTGAGATGTAACGGAATTCATTTATTTAACTTTTCTTAGTCTATATAAACAGACCATATACAATGATAATTATAGTTCAAGCAACAACCCAAGAAAGGTAAATGCAGACACATGTACTGTAGTTACAAGAGTGAGATAAAATAGAGAGAGAAAAAAAAAGCAAAACCACTTCAGCCTTGCAAGTGGCGCCCCACAACAAGTGACAAAAGGCAAATTGATGAAGTGGTTGTTGTTATATCATAACAATTCATGACTACAGCACTCCCCACTCCTAGCCTGATAACTGACAATACATAAAAAAGATACCGTAGAACTAGTACTAGTAGTCTGGTAATGCAAGACCGGGTCACACCAAGTAGTCTAAGGTAACAGTCTGTTTCCTGATATCTTCTGTATCTTTTAACTACCGCTAGCAGTTCAAAACCTTTCTCAGTACACGGACTGCTCCCAGTAGGCAGGTTTTCTAAAGTGGTACAATACCTGGTGTCTATCTTCAATAGGTAATTCTCAAAGATTTTTGTTTCCATACGAAGAGCACCGGTAACGACCGGAATAATTATGACTTTCTTTACTTCATTCCTCCGGCACTTCAATATTTCATATTTTCACTGGGCCGAAGCCTCATTCATAAAATCAATAACATTTGACCCGAAAGTACTGTTGTCCACAGTATGACATACACATTAGCGGCTCATGGAAAATTTCATTAGTGGGGCTGAAACTGAGCCATATAGAACGATATTATATCTTTTAATTTAGAATTGCCTAAACGTAAAGATTAGATACAATTATTGCTTAAAAAATTTTTTTACACAATCGATTGAGAAAGGCTAGTTAATATCATGTTCGCACCATATGTATTACTGTATATATTTTGTACAAAATATCCCTTCTTTTGTTTTCCTGGCCTGCAAACTTTGCTGTGACTTTTTCATAGAAGTTGATAATAGGTAATGTAAATTCGAAATGTTTTAATAGCAAGAGGAAATCAACTTCATATTTAGTCATAAATACGTGAATGCTTGATTTCAAATTTTATTTTACTGAGGACTATTTTCACAATTTTGATTTATAAATTCAATCATAACAAAGGGATCGAGATTATGTATTTTTTATGCTTTCCAGGTATAAACTTTTACACAGTCCTGTTAGAGTAGTCAGGGAGTTGGACTACCTCGAGAATCGAGTCACAACAGATGGCAAGAGCACCACAGAAATTAGACGCCGAATAGCTCTCTCTCTTATGGCGCACTCGGTGGACTTGGCATGATCTGAAGCAGCAAGGTCATAGCAATTAGAACCAAGATAGCAGTCTTATACTCTAGTGTATTTAGCATTTTACTCTAGGCATGCGAAACTTGAACTCTTCGAGCAGAAGACTGGCGCTAGCTTGAGGCCTTTAAACTTCGCTCCTTGGGGCGACTGCTGAATATCAGATGGTTCGAACGATTCACAAATGTTGTGGTTCTGCATCAAATACCTACTGGTGATCGCCTGATGCAAACAATAAAGTCAAGGGGGCTTGGCCTCTTCGGACACATCTGCCATATGGCTGATGACCGCCAAATTAAGACAGCAGTGTTTGGCATTGTTGACGGGAAGAACAAGTGTGGCAGACCAGTTAGAACATGGACTGACGACATTACTGAATGGACCAACACCAGTCTATCTGCTGGCACGAGAAAAGCTCAAAACAGGCTACAGTGGTGACAGCTTAAGGTGGAGAGTCATCGACACCAATGGGCACCATGACACCAATGAACTTTTTCTTAGCCAAACAAATCATGACTCGTAAATCAAATGTTAAAACTTCTACAATCTTTATAGCCAAAATAGATTAGCTTTATTTCAGCTTTGATATCTGCACACATCCCATCAGTATGAAAAAACTCCACTTGATCAATCTTTGGAGAAAAAACTGTTTAAAGTGTTATTGGTAAGTCTAATCAACATTGTAAGTCAAAAATGAAGTGTGGTTCAGAGAACAAAAAAATACATACCTATTTCCATGTGGCTTATTACAAATACAGTAAAGTTTGTGTGGATCCTCCTCAGGGTCAAAATCTGAATCGTCATCATCATAATCATCAAACTCACCATCATCTAAGTCACTTTCATCAGTATCACTCTCTGAATTTTCAGGCTTCTTTATTATTTCCTCTTTTCTTTCTTTTTCTGGTTCAACTTTAACCATTGGTGTTGGTTCTTTCTGACTTTCTTCATCTTTTGTTTCACTCGAAATGGAATCGAATAAGTTATTTTGATATTTACTTGGATGTTCTTCTATTTTTTCACTTCCTGTTTTTGGTATTTCTGGGTGAGGGAACAAAATTCTCATGTTACTTTAAATTTCATAAGCAATAAATATGACACAAAACACTATAACAATAATAACACTAATAAAAATTGAATAAAAACACAAGTCCAAATTACTCTTGATATACAAAAATACAATTACTGTTCTGTCAGGTACTTTTGTCATCAACTACCATGCCTTACTAACAACTGGCAATATATACAATACACATGAGAACGGTCTCACTGCTTAAATTCATTTTTTCCCCAAGAAGTTAACCCCACAATCAAACAGTCTGGATCCCTAATACCATATCATGAGACCCATTGCCAAACTGCATGGTGCCAAATCAATTCTATTTTTAGTTTTTATAAAAATTCTACTTAGACTATGCAAAATTGCAATGCAAAGAAATCTATTTAGCACTATTCAATTACAAATTCTGATTCATAAGATGTTCTACCATCCTCTTCTCACACAATAATGACTTACAGTTCCAAGCAAAACATTTGGTTGCCAAACAGACAGGCACACACACAAACAAAAACTCTCAATCATATAACTTAAACCCATATAAACATCTTTTAGTCATAATGAGATCATATTAAAACCAATAAAAAAATAATAAGGAACAACCTTCAAAATAATTAGGTAAAATATCTTGAGCCATTCCAACACCACGGAACAAAACCTAACACTATTGCTCACAAATATAAATAGTGTTTGAGGAGCTACTGTTGCACAATACCAAATCAAAATGCTACAGTAAAAATAAGAAATTCTTATGAAATGACAATCTCAATAAAAAATACCTGCAGTGGAATATCAATATATCTTTATAACATGTACTCTGATTTCAAGCCAACTGTAAATCAGTTGATGGTGGTTGTAAAAAGCAAAATTCCAGAACACCAACAAGAGATCTTCATGTTGTTAAAAAAAACTCTTACTTTTTTGTTAATCTACAAATCTAAATATTTTGAACTACCTTTTTTATGTGCCATTAAAAGTTAACCTATTTGAATATATAACATTATACAAAGAGATTAACTAAACAACTAGTTGTACTTGTGATCATTTGTTAAAGAAACGTTTCATAAACAGCAAATCGCACCTTGATTAGTATCATGCTCAAAGTCATGGTCTTTATGAAATGGTTCCCTTGGGGGTGAATCAAGATATTCTACGATCACACTAGGTGCTGAAGTAACAACCTCCTCTATCTTTTCTTTCTTGGCTGGGTCACATTTCTGTTCTTCCTTTTTATTTGCCTTCGCAATTTTTTTACCCTTTGGTGAAGAAGACTTTGTTGGTTTTCTTCCCCTTCCTTTCCCACCAGTTTGTGGAGCATTTGATTCTTTTAACTCGATATCACTCTTTTCTGGTTTATCTGCATCATGGTCTTGATCTTTGGTTCCCCGCTGCCTTGTTGACCTAAAAACAAATTTAGTTTATATTTAACAAAAATCAGCTTTTTTGTTATCAGTGCCATCATAAACACAAATTACATGCTGCTTGGAAAACAAGTAACCAAACAACATAATTTTATTTTAATTGGTTATAATTCTCAAAATTCTACATATTTGTACAATTGTAAATCTAAAAAGCATCAGCAAATAATACAGCTATTATTATTATAACCAGGATCCAATTAGGGAGAAAAAAGCAACAAAGACAAAGAAAGCAATGTTCTACATGGAATAAACACAGTTTATTCAAGTTTTACTTGATTAACACTTTGGAGAACGTAAACCAGTGGAGAGCACCATTGCACATACACGTTGAGTTAAGTTTAAAGAAACCTTAGGGAATATAATACAAAGAACACAAAGTAAGAGGGACTGTTGGAGTCAACAACATTAGTAACAAAATTACATGCAGGAGGTGGAACAGGACTGGGCACAATTATATACCCAAAAGTAATAAAAATGACTGTTAGATACCTCTGGGAGCCAGAAGGGAAGACAAAAAAAAAGGAAAAAAGGATAGAAAAGCTGCAATGAAGCTAATGTGGCAGCTAGAGGTAGTGGAGATCACAAGTTACAGTCATAACTGCATGACGGCCAAGAAAATGGGCCAAACTTCCAGTACATTCCAGTACATTTGGAAGTATATGTTCAATTTCCTGCACAAGTTATCTGACACATTCCACTATACTGCAGTAGATTTACTCAAATAGTTTTTAAAAATTCACACCGGGTTTAATGATGTAAGTTTTTTTTTTAAAGTAATTTTGAAATCCCAGTATATTTTTACTCTTCTACATCCCAATACATTCCAGTACAAGTAGCCACCTTGCATAAGCACACACTAGCATACAGAGCACTAAGTACTAAGTAAGTAATCAGTAGGTAATATATAAGACCCTTTGGTGAGGTGAAGTGCCTATTAGCCTTCTTAAAGAACTTCAAATACCAGGTTGCCATTTTGCAGGGTTAAGTCTGCCTCTTGGAGGGGTAGGGCCTCATGGATGAGGGTAGGTCTCTTCAGCCCCAGTTGGCAACCCTTCTAATGATGATGTCACAATAAAAATATTGGTAGTAGTAAAATCTTAAAGTTACTATCCTCAATATGAGTACAATGAATTCTTCAAATTCAAAAAATAATGGTGGGAAGGGCCCTGGTATTTCATGTTAAGGGGCCTTGCCTGGCAGGTGCTCCAAGGGTGAGCAGCATGAGTCCAGTTGTCATTCTGCAGCTGCTCTGAAGAATACTACATGTTCAAGAACAAACTGGTCAAAAGAGAAGAATAATTTGCAGGGAAAGCCCTTGTTATAAAGAACGACTGTTGGCCATCTGAACTTAAAATTGAGGAAATCTCTTGTCAGATTGAGAAGGAAGGCAGTGAAGTACATGCTGAGGAAGATATTTTGACTGTTATACCCAACAGTCCATTAATTAGTGATAATAATGACAACCCATGTAATCATGAGGAAACAAGATCTAACTGGTCTCAGAGATAAAAAGGTTGAAATATATAAGAAAGTACTAGAAGATTAGCAACATGGTGGTGAAAAGCCTTTGAATCTTTGGTTTGTATATAGAAAGCCTAAAAATTTGAAACTGCTAAAATTAATAAGGTCCTTCCTTATTTTGAACCTAACATTCTATTGCAATGCAATTATCTTTCAAAATCAGGGGGAAATGCTGGCAGGAAAATGCTTAGAATAAAGATTCCATAAAAGGGGAAAACTGACAAACATTGGTGGAAGATATGCATAAATGGCCAGATAAGAGATTTTAGAAAGGATATCAGTAAAATTGAGTCTATTCTAAAGGGCTCTCTTTTTAAAACTGCTGAGATGGAAAGGCTAAAAAAGTCTCCAATGAATAAGAAATGTATCATTAGAGTGTTGGAAGAATTGAAAGAGCAAGTGCTATCTAAAAGTGAAAAGATCAAACACCACAAAATAAATTAATCAATACCAGCAAAACAAATTATTTGAAAACAATCACAAACTGTTGTTTGAAGAGTTAGAAAGCAAAGATAAATTAGTAAATGTTACCCCAGATAAACAAGAGACAAATGACTTCTGGAGGGGAATTTAGGAAAAAAACAAAAAACACAACTGTGAAGCTATGTGGATAAAAGATCCACATTATTATTTGTAATCGATTTGATTCCAATGTCTTTTGTTTTACATAAAGCGAAAGCTAGCTATGATTTGGGGAAGGGTGAGCTATCAATAAAGCATCTACTTTTCATGGATGGGTTAAATTGTTTGGAAAAAATAGAAAAATAGTTTAATGTGCTAGCTAGTACAGTTTCCATATTCAGCAATGACATCTGCATGGAGTTTGGCAATAGTAAATGTGGTGCCCTAGTGATTAAAAGAGGGAAGCCATTTAAGAGTAAAGGCAGAGAGTGAGATTGGGTGAGATGATAAAAGGGATTAACACTGAGGGCATATGCAATTACCTGGGAGTACTGGAGAAGAAAATATTAAGGATAAACAGAAGATGAAAAAACTGTCTACATAACATGTCTTGAAAAGTGAGGAACCCATGCTAAAAGCTGTGGGGAATGAGCAAGTAAGCAATCAGGGTAAACCAAAGAGTGAAATCAGGCAAGACCAAAACGACAAGTTGAAGAATAAAGAAGTGCACACTGTTTTCCTCAAGAATGCCAAGTTTAGGGGCAAGCAGTCATGGAAGTGGTTAAAGAATGGAGACCCCAAGAAAGCAACCAAGGGAATGATGATGGCTGCCCAGGAGCAGGCATTGATAGCCAAATTGACTCAGTTTCACATTCACAAAACATAAACAAGCCCCTTTTGTAGACTTTGTGGGTAACCTGTTGAAACTGTTGTGCATTTAGTGTCAGAATATACACAGCTGCCACAGAAGCAATACTTAGAATGAGGGCATGATGTTGTTGCCAAAGTTATAGACTGGGAACTATGAAAACATAATAATTTGACTCACTGTGAAAAGTGGTATAAGCATACCCCAAAACAAGTGACAGGGAACAATCAGAAGTTTAGGTTTAAAATACAAACTGATAAAGAACTAAAACATAATAGACAAGACATTCTAATCTTAAATAAACAAAAAAGAACTTGTTTGGTCATTGATCCAGACGAAAGCTAATAAAAAACTTACCAACTATCAGGGCTTGAAATGGGAAGTGATGAGAATCTGGGATTGTAATAACATCAAAGTCATCCCAATCATCTTTAAAATATTTGGCACCACTTCAAAGAATTTCAAGGGCTGGCTCAACAACATCAGCCCCAACATTATTTGGGAACACTACAAAAAGTGTACCCACAAGGAATGGCAAAAATGGTTCACTAATTGTTGAATATCTGAGGCTATAGGTAGTGGCTTGATATTTGGCATAAACAACCACCAACACTACATTATTTTTATTATCATTTTATAATTTTTATACAGGAAAATCATAATCAGTAAATTTGAAATACTGTTCTCCCTATGAGTTCAAAAAATATAAAATAAAGCCTATAAATCCGAGGGGAAAAACCAAACAAAAAAAACAAAAAACCCACCACCACAACAATGATGATAACCATCCTGGGTGTGATGTTAAAATGCATCCCCCTGCTGCCTTGTGGAGTAACCCTTAGTTGGGAAAGGCTAGGAGAAGATAACTATGAATCCAAATTCCCCGGGCACATCCTACCCAGTTGTCAGTACCTGGATCCAAGGACCGTAACTGATGGGTTAAATAGTGAAAACAATAGCTTTGTCAACAGTCTCTAGTATCTTTAGTTATGGTGAAGGCAGATGAGTGAAACTTGGCTACTTGGGTGCAAACTCAGCCAAACCTTTTAATACTGTTATGAAAAAGACACCCAAAAGAATTTCATCCTGCATAGCACTTCGTGTGGTTTACTAAGGTGCAAGTCCTTCATCAGGCAACCAGGATGAGGTCACAAAGTCAGCTACTGGACAAAACCTTCCCAAATCAAATGTGTATGAAGATTTCCACAAAGAGCCCACCACTCAAAAGGGCCTCCTAAATGCAAACATTAAAAAACTGCTAAAAGGAACTAGACAAAAATGGTCACAGGAAGAATACAAAGAAGTCATGGAATCATATTACCTGGCTAAACCAGGTCCTAGAGAAACTGCTACAATGAAAGAGACACATACTATCTGGAGAACTAAGCACCATACAGAGAAAAGCTACTTGGATGTTAATAAACTAGTGGCTGTTAGAAGAGATATGGAAAGATATTGAAAACTATCTAATGATCAACGTAAAGAAATTAAAGACAAAGTAATGCAAAACTTACAGATACCTGAAATAGAGCAAAAGGAAAAAGGCCTAGGGAATGATGAACCTGACACGAATATCCCACCAATAGCTGATAATGCTGAGTTTATTGTTGATGAAAGACAACATATTGAGAAAGTAGGAAATACTTAAAGAAAAAGATATGACTGAATGGTCTGTGATACCATGTACATAGTGGTGAAGACCCTAAGTGCAGGTTCTGTAACAAAAGTCCTGAAACCATTAACCATCTCATTTTAGGATGCACTACTCTTGCCCCAAACAAATACAACAACCAACACAATTGTGCCAGCCAATATATACACTAGAGAGTTTGTAACCACTATGATAGCAACCACTATGATACTAACACATCTGATAAGTGGTATGAACAGAAACCATTACCTGTAACCGATATACCTAAAGTGACTATCCTATGGGATCTTTCAATAAGAACCAAACAAATATGATGCAGGCTAACAGGCCAGACATTGTTATCAAGGATAAATTGAGTAAAATGAATCAAATGATTGATATGTGTATACCAGGCAACTGCAATATATAAACTAAAGAATTTGAAAAACTTAGTAAATATAAAGGCCTTGAAATAGAAGTGGCTAGGGTGTGGAAGTTGAATATTAAAATAATCCCTGTTACTGGTGCCATTGGGATAATTAAGAAGGGAGAACTTACAAATGTCAATGAATCCCAGGAAAGTAGTCACATACCAAAATACAGAAGATTGCCTTAATAGTACTACACATGTTCTTAGAAGAACCCTTCTTATCTGATATTAACTATTTCGTTCAAACAATGAAAAGAATTCAGTTTTACATTCCTATTCATTTTTACAAGAACATAACCAAACAGATACAGAAAAGCCACCATAAATGGCTTAGCACTTTAGTCTATTGGTGATAACCTTGTGGTAAGAAGTTTTTAAACCAAAGAACACCACACAAAGGAATGGATAACATAATAATAACAATAATAATAATAATAATAATAATAATAATAATAAATGTCTGAGGTATTGACATTAAACTGCATCCAGTTGTGGAGTTTTAATATGGGCAAATAAGGTTACCCTTTGCCACAACTACCTCCAGGTCATCATTGGACAAGGTGCAGTACCTGTTAGCTCTCCCCAAGACCATGAAGTACCGGGTTGGCATCCAGCAGGGGCTAGTCTGTTGATCGATATGGACTAGAAATACCAGGTTGCGACTGGGATGGTATATCCAGCTCCCTATATCAAATGGAAACCAGAAATAAAAAGAAATTATGCCTCATCACCTGTTGCATGGATCAACAAGGGATGCATGCATCAGTGAGTGACCAGGCTGAGGATTTTGAAAAATCTGCTACTCAGTCTACCTCTTCCCCAAACAACGGCCAGCATGGTCATCAGGAAGGAAGAAATCCCACACCTGGCACTGCCAGCTTACCACCAAAAAAAAATTCAAAAGCCAAACAGAAAAGGATGTACTAGGGAAGAGTACAAGGAAGTAATGTAATGTTTCTATTATGCATTTGAAAAACCTCAAACAAACAACACTGAGGACATGTTTATTACATGGTTCTCGCATAACAGTGAGAGTGACAAAACGGAAGGCTTAGAGACATATAATTTAGCAAACATAAGAAGATATATTATGCACACCAAGAAATTGACAGATGTTGAAATTGCACAAATTAAGAAAACTGTTTTAAATGATGCTTGAGAAAATGGCCGAGAAGAGCTGGAAGAGGAAGGTGAGGAGGTTCAGGAAGGTGTTGTGAATGTAAATGCTGATGAGAATGTTCTTGGACAAGGTTTGGAGAATGATGAAGAATGGGAACGGGAGTTGAACTATGAGGAAATGATTGAGATGACAACAGATATCTTAGAGGAATTGTCTATTGTCCAGCATACAGACATTAAGGATTGAGAGTCTTTATCGAAAATCTGTCATACCAACAAATACAGAAATATCATTGATGTTGGCAATGCAGCCCTAAAACAAGTTTGTAATGAAATAGACCCAAATTTAACTGAACTGTACGAGTTAACACATGCTACAGGAAAAGTACTCCAGAAAAAGAAAATTTTTTGTCTTGTGTATGATCCCATTCTCCCTACTCTTACAAAAAGTAAAGGCATCCTACAAATGGGGTCACAGTAAATACAAACTAAACCATTTACTTTATATGGATGACCTAAANGGGAGTTGAACTATGAGGAAATGATTGAGATGACAACAGATATCTTAGAGGAATTGTCTATTGTCCAGCATACAGACATTAAGGATTGAGAGTCTTTATCGAAAATCTGTCATACCAACAAATACAGAAATATCATTGATGTTGGCAATGCAGCCCTAAAACAAGTTTGTAATGAAATAGACCCAAATTTAACTGAACTGTACGAGTTAACACATGCTACAGGAAAAGTACTCCAGAAAAAGAAAATTTTTTGTCTTGTGTATGATCCCATTCTCCCTACTCTTACAAAAAGTAAAGGCATCCTACAAATGGGGTCACAGTAAATACAAACTAAACCATTTACTTTATATGGATGACCTAAAACTCTTTGGGAAGAATAAAAACCAAATAGATAGCTTGGTGCAAACAGTGTATCTATTTAGTGAGGGCATTGGTATGGAATTCACTTTAAAGAAGTGTACAGTGGTTGTCCTGAAGAGAGAGAAAATGATTAGATTTGAAGGAATCCATCTACTGAATCAAGAAGTAATGAGAGAAGTAGATGAAAGGGGGTACGTTTACCTTGGTATCCTTGAACTGGATGGGATAAAAGAACAGGAAATGGAGGCCAAAATGATTGCTGAATATAAGAGAAGGTCAAGACTAGTGCTGAAATTCATACTTAATGGCAAGAATAAGATAAAAGCAATCAACACATGAGCCATTGCACTCCTGAGATATGGAACTGGAATTATTGAGTGGAAAGTAAAGGAATTGAAAAAAAAATTGACAAAACAATGTGGAAGACTTTGACTATGTACGGTGCTTTCCATCTGAAAAGTGATGTTGATTGACTGTATGTGCAACAAAGAGTCGGGGAAGAGGTTTGATTAGCATTGAAAATTGTGTGCGAGGTGAGGAGAACAATTTAAAATTGTATGTGTGGGATACAAAAGAAGAGCTTCTAAAAGGTGTAAAGAAAGTTGGTACCATTGAGATTGGAAACCTGATGGGGAAGGAAGAATTTAAAAGGAGTAACCAAAGCAAGGCCAAAATGAAACGGCACAATGAAAGAATGAATGGACAGTTCAACCATGAGATGAATGATGAAATAGATAAAAGATTATCTTGGAAATGGGTTGTGCAAAGTGATCTTAATGTGCAAACAGAGACACTTGACACCTGCTGCCCAACAACTAGCATTAAGGGCAAACTATGTCAAGCACAAGATCAACAAAACTAGTGAAAGTCCACTGTGTAAAATGTGCATGGAAAATGGGGAGACTGTACAACATCTAATATGTAAGTGTAAAAAACTAGCCCTGCAGGAGTACAAAAGAAAGCATGACAATATTGCCAAGTTAATTCATTGGAAATTGTGCAGAAAGCATGGGCTTGGCAGGAATGAAAAATGGTATGAACACTGCCAAGAGGAAGCAGTAGAAAATGATGAAGTGGGATTACTGTGGGGCATGAATATCCAGTGCGGGACCAACGATGTAATTGAGGCCAGGAGACCTGATTTGGTATTGGTAGAGAAAAAGATGAAGTTGTGCATAATCATTGATGTTCTGGTTCCAGGAGATAATTGGGTGCATGACAAAGAAAATGAAAAAGTTGAAAAATACCAAAACCTAATGAGGGCATTGATAAGGCTCTGGTCATTGAGAAAAACGCTAGTTGTATCAGTGGTAATAGATGATATGAGATGCATAAAAAAAGGTTTCAGTGGATGGATGGAAAAACTAGATATTGAAGTAGGTGTTAGGGTGGTACAAAAAATAGCCTTGTTCGGAACAGCCAGCATACTTTGAAAAGTATTGGGGATGTAAGGTGACAGAAACCTTTTGGCCATTGGCTGCTAGTTGTGACTTCCCAAGAGGTGTTATTTGGCCTAAAAAAGAACAGCCTGTGCAAAGTGCAAAATACAAAATGAAGATAATAATAATAATTTCATCAAAAAATGTCCAGTTGGTAAACAATTTACTGGGTGTGCATTTGATTTGAGTCTCAGATTATTCCCTAATCTTAGTGGTTCAAAACATCTCTCAAAATTCTGGCAGTACTTGTGATTGCTGATATTTGTATACTACCGCTTATATCAAAAAGGTCTAATTCTTTCAAACACTTTTCAAGTTCGAATGGAATCGTTCCAAGAGCCCCAACAATAATCAGGACTATTGAAGTCTCAACTTTCTGCTCCACATGAATAACACAAGCCAGGTCAATGTATTTTTTAATTTTTTCGGCATGTTTTTCTCTCACTCGATGATCTTTTGGAACAGCTATATCAATAAGAATCCATTTATTACTTGTTTTGACTACGATATCAGGTATATAATGTTTTACTTTCGTTGTAGTAAGAATGGGTGTATTCCAGATAAGTTCAACACCTGTACTAGACATGCAGGAAGAAGGCGGAACATGATCATACCAAACCTTGCTCGCATCAATTTTGTATTTTTTACATAGCTCCCAGTGCACCCTGGTAGCTACCAGATCATGTCTAAACACATACCTTCTCTTTGCCAATTCAGAACAACCGCTAACAATATGAGACACTGTCTCATCTTTCTCATGACAAATTCGACACACAGAACTTATCTCAGTTTTATCAATGTTAGCTTTAACCCAGTTAGTTCTAAGTGCTTGGTCCTGAGCAGCTGTAATTAAGGCTTCAGTTGCCTTTTTCACGTAATTGCTCTTTAACCACAACCACGTTTTGTTTAAATCTGCTTGTTCTGCTATAGCTTCCGTAAATCTACCATGCAGAGCTTTTCCGTGATAATTTTGTCTCAACATTTTAGTATGTTGTTTCAAATATTCTTCTCTTCCAGTTTTTTCTATAAGGAAATCCTCTTTTACCACCATTTTCAATAGTCGTTCTTGATTAGTTGAAACGTATTCCCAAAGGCTATTCTCCTCACTTTTTACACACTGCTCTACTGAAGTGAGACCTCTTCCACCATCCTTCCTTTTCAAATAGAGTCGTGCTACATTGGCTCTTGGGTGGAACAGGGCATTACAAGTCAAAATCTTTCTCGTTTTCACATCGATGCTTGTCAAATCTCCTATATTCCAGTCAATCACGCCTCCACTATATCTCATGACTCCTAATGCCCATTGATTTATCGCTGAGATCACATTGCCAGCATACAATTTTGATTTAGCTAACTTCCTTACTCGTCGTAGATATTCAGTTTCAAGTTTATTTTTCATGTCTGTCGTACGAGAACCTTCATCCTGTATTATACCCAGGTATTTATATCCACTTTCTTCGACTTCTCTAATTTTCTCTCCATCCGGCATTTCGATAACACTTGCCTTACCAATTTTACCCTTATTAAGGAAAACTGTCTTACATTTATCATATCCAAACTTCATTCCACAATCTTCAGAGACTATCCTCAACGTATGGACGAGCGAGTTTAATTCTCTTTCAGATCTAGCATAAAGTTTTAAGTCATCCATAAACAGAAGGTGGTTAACAGTAACATCTGATTTAGAAAAGGTATATCCTAGTTTGGTATTTCGTAAAACCAAAGACAACGGGATTAATACGATTACAAAAAGAAGGGGTGATAGCGAGTCACCCTGAAAAATACCTCTTTTGATCTCAATCTCGCCTAATGGCTCTCCATTAGCAGTGAGTTCAGTTTTCCAGTTAAACATACTTTTCTCGAGTGTCTCTCTGATGTTACTTGCTATTCCTACCATTTTGAGTGTTTCGATAAGCCACGAATGGGGTACCATATCGTACGCTTTTTTGTAATCTATGTACGCCATATGCAAGTTCCTTTTTGCTCTTTTACAGTTTCTAATTATGGCTTTGTCTATTAATAACTGGTCTTTAGTTCCACGAGAATCCCGTCTACACCCTTTTTGCTCGTCAGGCAGCAGGTCATTTTCCAAAAGATGGCCATGGACTTTGTCACTCAGTATTCCAGTCAAGATTTTCCAAAGAATTGGCAAACAGGCAATCGGCCGGTAATTTGAAGCTATGGAGCCTTTAGTTTGATCTTTCATGATAAGAACTGTCTTCCCTTTCGTCATCCAAGTGGGTATTTCACCCGTTTGAAGACAGTTGTCAAGGTGTTTTGCAAGTCGATCATGCAAATTGTCTAGTCTTTTATACCAAAATCCCTGTATCCCATCGGGGCCAGGCGCTTTCCAGTTGGAGATCCCTCTCACATACTTTTTTAGGTCACTAACTTCAATATTAACATTTTCTTGCCTTTCTTTCAGTTCTAATTCTTTCTTTACTCTATTCATCCACTCTGCATTTTTGTTGTGCGTGGAGGGTATTCCCCAAATACTATTCCAAAAAGCAGAAGCCTCTTCCTTATCCGGAGGTAAGTTTGTTTCATTATTCTTTCCGTCTAACTTCTTGAAGAAACGTGATGGATTTTCACGAAATAACTTATTCTGGTTGAATTGTGTCTTTTTATCGACATAGTTACGAATAAGTAAACTTCCATTGTGAATTTTAACTTTTAGAAAGCTAATAACATTGTTGTACCCTTTTTCATCTAGTTGATATTTCCTATTCATGAGGACTTTTTCTTTGGTAGTGAGGGCATGCTTTTTATTTTTCACTTCTGTTAAGATACTTAAGTTTTTACGCCACTCTGCGATGCTCTTTTTAACTCTCCTTTTCCAGAATGGTTCCTTTTCTTTTTTCACTCCAACGCCTTTCTTTTTTACACCTAATCTTTCAGTAACTAAGAAAGCCGAACTAGCCAAGAGTTTCTGTGTACTACTAATATCATTGGTCTCGATATTATGAATTACACCATTAACATTCACAAGCTCTTCTTTAACTTTTTTCCAGTTCACATTTTTCACTGAAGGTACCTCAGGCACTGAATTTTGATAAAAGATTTCTCTTAGCCGTTTTAGCGTTTCCTTTTCGAGCTTTGTTAGAGCTCGTATCCCTTCAGGAGTTTTAAATGTGTCTAGTTTCTTAAGATAAACTAGTGTTTGAAAGCCTGATTTAGCAACTTCAGATACAACGACAGGGTATGGCGTGGAAACAGTCTCCGGTATCATTGTTGAATCTTCCTCTTCACTCGGTAACTCTACTATTTCTACTGTTTCATGGTGCATAGGGGCAGTGAGTGTGTTGATACTATCACCAGTCACACTACTTTCAATTTCCTCTCTCTCAACTGTCGATAAGATGCTTTTTGTTCTTATATTCCTAACTTGAACAGATAATCTTTGAGCTGATAGCTCACGCATTTCATTCTTTTTCCACAAATCATACAATCTATTCATATATCCTTTTTTAGCAGGATTGCTCTCAACGTAACATTTCCAGAGTATTCTATTTTCAGAATGCGTCCACTTGGACTTTAACCTTCCTAATCTCGATTTTTTGGGTAAATTTGATATCCCAGCTTCAGAAGGATTACCCTGAACTTCTGGGCCGGGGGGCTCGGACTGCTTAGCATCTTTTTGCACCACAGTCCCCAGTCTATTAATTGTTTTTCTTGACTTCTTCATATTTAATGAGTCGCTCGAAAAAAGGCAGGGGCACTACTCCCTGAGGAGGAAAAATTCCTTCCATCTACCCTAGTGGTTGTGTTTTTCTTTCAGGGTTTTCTCCCTTAGCCTTTAACTAAAAAGCCTGCCCACCAGGCAGTGGGGTCTACTCTATCTCTAGACGATGAGCTGATGGGAACCTCGACTAAGACTACTAACCTTTTAACAACACACCCTGAGATGTGCCGTTCCCCGCAGTTTAAGGTGTAGACCACTGGTGGGCCATCATTCACAGACACTCTACCTCAGATGGTACTATTCTACCTAACCGGTCTAACGATCCCATCAGCCCAGTACGAGGAACCGCCGGACACCAACCCGGTATTCACTGAGGGCTACTCAGCACTCGTCGGTAAAATAATAATAATAATAATAATAATAATAATAATAATAATAATAATAATAACAAAGTTCATGTCCAGGATTACAGCCTGCACAGGGAGATGGTATTCACCTGCCAGACGAGAAAACTTAACCCCGACTACTGACCAGTAGCTTTAGAGGTAAAGCACCTTCCTCAATATGTTGGTGGTTCTAAGGATGGTAGATGTTTGAAGTCCACCCAAGACATCAGGGATGCCCAACTCTTTCAAACTGCACTCCAACCACTTCATCACCACTCCTAATCTTCCCATGACGATTGGGACAATGCTGGTACATACGCTATGTAACTTCCAGATTTGTTGGGCCAAGGGAGAATACTTAGTGACCTTTTCTTCTTCCTTAGCTGTCACATTTCGATCAGAAGGCACAGCAAAATCTACAACCAGCCATCTCTTCTCAGTGCAGTCAACAACAATGACATCTGGATGATTACATTCCACCTGTTGCATTGTCTCCACTGATCTATCCCACCAAATTTCAAACCTACCATCTTCACTCTTTCTAACTTTGTCAGGCACCTCTTCAAAGCATTTCCCCGCACATTTCAACCCATACTTCTTGCGCAGCTCCCAATATATTCTCAATCCCGTCCTATCATGTCACCTCTTGTGCTCCTTCTGAGCCAGTACCTTACACCCACACGCAACATGCCAAACTGACTGAGATTCAATTCTGCAGATGCAACACATAGGACTAACACCACCATCCCACTTCGACTGTGCCAACCTTGTCCTCAATGCTTGCTCTTGAGCAGCAAACACAAACGCCTCTGTGCTTTTTGCAAGGAAACCACCATTAACCCACTGTACTGATCTCTCTGTTGCATTTTCATCCATCTCCCAAAAAAACCTACCATGCAGAGCCTTCTTCATCAATCTCTCCCTTCTCTCCTCAACCACTCTCGTCTTGTAATGCTTCTTTGTCTCCNAACCTTGTCCTCAATGCTTGCTCTTGAGCAGCAAACACAAACGCCTCTGTGCTTTTTGCAAGGAAACCACCATTAACCCACTGTACTGATCTCTCTGTTGCATTTTCATCCATCTCCCAAAAAAACCTACCATGCAGAGCCTTCTTCATCAATCTCTCCCTTCTCTCCTCAACCACTCTCGTCTTGTAATGCTTCTTTGTCTCCCTTCCAAGCATAATCATTCCAGCCACCTGTTCCAAAATTGTCTCCTCAGTAGCATGTACATACTCTTCTAACCCTAACTCTTCCTGCCTCACACAATCTTCAATGCTGATTAAGCCACAACCCCCATCCTTTCTTCCGATGTACAGACGACCTACACTACTATTCCTATGGAAAGCACCATTCATCGTTAAAATCTTCCTTGTCTTGGTATCAAGTTTGTGCAGCTCAGCATCAGACCAATCCAGTATTCCAGAGCTGTATCGGACAACACTAACTGCCCACACATTGATACCGCAAACCAAGTTCCCAGCACACAACCTCAACTTTGCCAGCAATTTCACATGCTGTACGTACTCATTCCCAATTTTCTCCTTCATCATCTTCTGCATGACCTTCACCCCTTCTAGCACTCCCAGGTACTTGTATCCATCTTCATCAACCTCCTTCATCAACTCCCCACTCGGTAGCTCAATTCCCTCACATTCAGCTCTTTCATCTCGTTTAATTTCCAAAACAGCACACTTATCTAACCCAAACTCCATCCCAATGTCCCTAGAGTAAACCTTCACCACCTCAACCAATGCCTCCAACTCACGTTTACTCTGTCCAAACAGCTTCAAGTCGTCCATAAACAATAAATGATTGACCAACATCCTAATAATAATAATAATAATAATAATAATAATAATAATAATAATTTAGAGAAACAGGAGAAGGAACTTTGAGACCCCTGGTGACTTGTTATTACCCGCTCTCAAAGATAAAAGAACAAAAGAACTTTCCAGACAAACATGTCTGAGATTTACAATAATAATAATAATAATAATAATAATAATAATAATAATAAATAAATAAAAGAGTTTTTGTACTTTAATTGATATGGCTGTACCATCAGAAAGAAATGTTGCGACAAAGGAGATTGAGAAGACTGCAAAATACAAAGATCTCAAAATAGAAATTAGCAAAATGTGGAGCACTAAAACGACTGTCATTCCAGTTGTAATAGGAGCTCTTGGACTTATTAGAAAAAGAATAAATCGATATATTGATCAAATACCTGGTAATATTAGAATCGAAGAACTGCAGAAAACAGTGCTTCTTGGAACTGCACATTTACTAAGAAGAACTCTATCTATAACCTAGCCCCAGGATCATAGGTTGATCCCAGCATATTCAAGGAACTGAAGTACACAAATGATGTAAAGCTTTTTTTTATAATAATAATAATATTTGGAAGGCACCCACCAGACAGAGGCAGAGATGACCATGATGGAAAGATCTGGCAAGGAAGACCAACATCTGGGAGCAGTGGAAAGAAAACAGAGACAACCAACAGAAGACTCCCACAAGGTGGAGCTGGAGGGGCCTGTGATACAGATATCAGGGGGAAGAGGAGTGACCCAAAGCAGAGAAGATGGGAATCACCACCCAAAATCGAGAGGCTGAGACAGAAGAGGAGAGGAGTATGATGCAAGAAATCCTACAGAGGAGGGATAGAGTAAAAGAGGAGGATGTGAAACTGATGACTCTGAGACACATTGAGAGGAAAGCCACCCTGCAAGAGGTCAGGCAAGTGAATAAGACCCTGGAGTGTATCAAACAGATAGCATCACAGAAATAAAGAACCCAATCTTGGCATACACATGGCTTATCAGAGATAAACTAGTTTGAAGGCCTCATGACCAAGGTAAGACAGGCAGATCAGATCCAGAGTGGAAGAGAATACAAGAGAAAGTTTGCAATATCCAAGGGGAAATAAGCAGAATATTAGAAAGCAGGAGATGAGGTTACGATGATCCAATGAGAAAGAGACACAAGAACAAGTAAGGGGAAAAAATGGGGGTCAATGCAGTGGTGAAACAGCTGAAACAAGATCTCAAGGCAAAAGCACAAAGTTGAAAAGATACTCTGAATGTGTGAAGCAATTCCAAGAGAAAAGAAACGGTTTTACCCAAGTTCACAAAAGGAAGCAAGAGAAGAAGTGGCAGTGCCAAACAAGGAAGAGACCAGGAGGCTCTCAATGAACATCTGGGGTGTGGCAACAATGCACAACACAAATGCAGATTGAATTGGAAGAGCAAGGGAACAAATGAACCTGGAGTGGACCCAAGATGACATACTGATAACAACTGATGATATGCAGAAGGTACTATCTAAGATACAAAACTGGAAAGCACCTGGCCCAGATGTAATTCAAGGCTTCTGGCTGAAAATCAGAGAACCCTTTATAAACAGATGGGTATGAGCTTCCAGAAATTCCTTGACAGCAGAGCAGTGCCTGATTGGATGACAACAGGAAGGACTTAATAGTAGGGAAGAGTTTGGCATTGCACAAGGGAAACAAGAATAAGTGATAAGTATGTGAAACTGATACAGGAGATATATAAAAATAGTGTGACAACAGTATGAAGCACACCAGGAATGGCTGACAGGTTTGAGAGTAAGGCTGGATTACATCAAGGATCAGCCCTTAGCCCATGCTTTTTTGCTGTTTTCATAGGCAGACTGACTCACAGATGAGCTACAGAGAGAAGCACTCTGCAATATGTTGTTTGCCAACTAGCTATTTGTGTACCAATACCAGAAATGTGTCAGAAGCTAGAAGTAAGGAGAGAGGCATTGGAAAAATGAGAAATGAAGGTAAGCTTGAAGAAAACAGAGTATTTAAAACTGAATGGTTGACATGACAACACTGTACATCTACTTGGGAAAGCAGTGCAGGTTGGGACTTTAATTACCTAGGGTCAATCATCCAGAGCAATGGCAACTGTGGTAGAGATGTGAAGAAGAGGGTGCAGGCAATATGGAGTAGCTGGAGAAAGCTGAAAGGTGTGATGTGTGACAGAAATGTAACAGCACAAATGAAAGTAAAAGTCTACAAAGCAGCAATATGGCCTGCAATGCTATATGGATTAGAAATAGATCCATCTCAAAAAAGTGGGAAGCTCAAATGGAAGTAGTTGAGCTAGAAATGTTCCAATTGTCCCTGGGAGTCTAGAGACATGGCTAGATCAAATCTGCAACAGGCATATACAAGGTATGGCATATGTCAGAAAGCTTGGTGATGAACTAAGGGAGGCGAGTTTCAAATGGTTAGGCCACATAGCCAAGAAAGAAGCAGGCTAGATTGGGAAAAGGATGGTGGTAATTGAAATAACAGGAAGAGGGTAAAGAGAATGACCCAAAAGAATATTCTTGGGGCTAGTACAGGAAGGTATGGAAGCAGCTGGAGTAAAAAAGGGGGGATTGTATGAACTGAGCAAAGTGGAGAAAGACAATCTGCTCTGTCAGCCCTTGAACAGGAGAAGCTGAAAGACAAAGAAGATGAAGAAGTAAATGAAGGTCTTAATTTCAATCACTACATTTCGGCTATTTATATAGCTCTGTAAAACCTTTCTGACATTCTTGTTTACAATCATGATTCAATTTTTAAAACAGTCCCTGAAGTTGCTCAAAATGATAGCTGACAAATCAAGAAAGTCAGGATCCATCAAGGGTCCTTTGCTTACACTTTGTAGAATGTATAACTGTTAACCTCCATAGGGCATCAAATAATATTATTGTGTTAATGTAGTGTAGGCATCTAATAAAATTGTCTGTGTTGGTAATAAGGCACTAGTCATGTCTGACAAAGTTGTTGTCTGCATGTTCCCCATTTCCTTCATTACTCTCAATATGTCAGCATATTTTTCCACCTTCTCTTTCTCTTTTCACCTAATTCTGATGTCTCTTGGTGAAGCAACATTAATTTGTTATTGTTGAGACATTACCATCATCATCATCATCATTATTATTATTGTAGTATTATTACTATTAGTTTTGTTTTGTTATAATTTTGCTGTCATATACATGAATACACTAATACCAAATGTGCCCTTTTTATACCAACTGGGTACTAAAAGTAGGTTTTAAGTAATTCCTTGAAACCTAGAACTTCTTTCTTAATAATAAACTTTTCTAACAGAATAGTTGAGTTTATTATGATTTTAAAATTCTACAACATTAAAATATTAATATTACTGTACAAACTTCACACATATTAGATGTTCAATGCCTTGGGGTCAGTCCTAATTTATTTGGATTAGTGACATCTAAACTCAAAAGTAAACTGGCAGTAGTAATTAATAGGCCAACAATATAACAGACTATTATATCAGCTGCAGCATGGTGCTTTTAATATATTCACTTTAAATAACAAATTTTTGTCGTACCTTCTGGTAGAGCTTTGTTTTGCTGTTTTCTCTTCTGTTGGTTCTGGTAAATCAGCACTAATTTCAACTACATTGTCTCGTTTTTCTGCCGTTTTTCTGTTTCTTGATAATCCACGTGCTGCTTCAATGACACGCTGCTGTGCTTCCTTCGATGTCTTTCTCGGAGATCTCCGTACAGGGCCACAAATGGTTGGTTTACTCTTTTCTTGTGCCTTAATGTCAATTGGAGTGGCACCTGAGTTTAGTGGTCTTGCAAGTGTCTCGCTGTCGCAAAGTCCTGAGCTACTATTTTCATTATCTTTTCCTTTCCGATCTGCACTTCTAAGATGACTTGCAACATTATTATCAGATCTTGTACTCCGTCTATCCATCGTGCAATTTAAAGGTGGATAAAGTACTCGTACTTGGTCCTACTGCATATCAAAATGCCATCAATGCAGTTAAATCCACCATGATCGTTACCTCGAAGCGTTGTTTCGTCCACAAAGCGCTTGCGCGACAGTGAGAACAACAACAACTTGCCAAGAACAGTGTGGCCTCGAAATCCCCTCTTAAAATCGAATTTTGCACCGGGGAGGAATTTCACCTACTCCAAAAACGCAATGCAGTAAATTTCACACCCTCTGAAAAGAGTTTTTTCATTAATTTATTTATTTGTTTATTTATTTATTTATAATGAATCTTTATACAGGATAAAACACTTCAACAAAAAGATATGCTGTTATCAATGTGCGTCAGACGACATTTTTACAGACGACAGAAAAAGGAATTCTACCTCCTTTGAAAGCACAAATTTCTTGTCAATTACAGACAACCGAAAACCAACGATTTCTGACTCCCTTTTTCTCTTCTCAAGACAGAATAACTTATAAAGTAGGGAGATTGGGAGCTGTAGAAGAAACGGAAGATGAGGCTTACGTCTATTATAAATACACATTGCAGGGAATATATTCACCGTGACAAGAAAAAAACAAACTCCGCGATAGATCTGATTTCATGACAACATCCAAAATACATGAATACATGTATAAGATTATTCTCAGCAAATCACTCATTTTTTAGTCTTTCTCTACAATTAAGACTTCCAATGACACAAAACCTTTATATTAAACTTAAAATTTAAATGCATCTTGATCCACACCCCAACCCCTCTTATTAATTTTCAAAACTTTTCCCAACCACCAACCGCCATAGAGTTAAATTTATCCATCTCATAAAAAATTGATATTTCAAATTATACGACTCCTTTGACACAGTTTCTGTGAAAAATTCTGATTGATTCATGACTTTAACGTGTTTTCGTCATGGCATAAAAACATGAATTGACTTTTTGGGAGGCAGGCTGGTATTGTTTAAAACTATTGACAATCTCTGCTCACTTTAATGCCATCAATCTTGTTTAGGCCTATAAAATCATCCGTGCGAATTTCATAAAGAATTCTCATTTTGTCCAACTTTACGTTAAATCATGAGACTTAAAACGAAACAAAAACTGCAAGTGTTTTTAGTAAAGTAACCTTCCTATTTTGGGTCCCCCTCAACTGATTTCATGCAACTAATGTAGCAAAAATATTTCATCCTGAAGAGAATTAACAGGTTATTGAGTTTCTTAATTTTCAGGTCATTCGAGTACTGGTTTCTTAGCAACCAGTCGGGATTTTTCAAAAAACTTTAACTGTGTCCATACTGATATTTCGTGCAATAAACGTGTGCGTATTCCGATAATCCATTGCAGAAGAATGTAACTGCATACAAGATTTTATTTTATTTTAAACGGTTGCTAGATTCAAATAACAAAACGAATGATATTTATGACCAATGATGTAGGTTTATAACAGTCTGCAACAGTTAAATAATGGTAAATACATAGTCGGATCAGTTATTAAATGACTCATGGCAGAGAATTCATATAAATATAAGTGTATGTGTATAAGTATTATAAGATATTACGTATAAAAACTGTGGTATTTCTTCTAATCTGGATACTGAGCTGTTAAGGCTGTTGAATGCAAACAAGTTTACTGTCCCATTAATATCATCTCGAGCGATTGGCCCTTCATTGTGACGGCAGGGAGCATTTCAAACATCATATTCACTAATGCTGATGAACCTACTATACAATAAATTGGTCTGAAGCGGTACGTATGGTCATGGCTGCTCAAACGTTGACCTACAGACGACACTAGATAACGGAAGTTAACTAGGAAAACGGTCTAGAAGTAAAATGTAGGATCTGTACGAACAATATTACTTTTAAAATTTGTTAAAGGAGCGACATACGTGTATGTTATCAATTATTTTTATCTCGGAATCTTTTAAAAATTGTGGCTGTATTGATTGGAATTTAAGGGCAAATTTGAATATTTTAAATAAACAGTTAATTTCAGTTCGACATTTTTCAAAGCTATGTAGGATAAGGGATATTGATATTCGTGATGAAAAAAAATGACGAAATGCTGTTTTTGCGTTTAACCTTAAGGTTATTCGTACTCTTTATTCGTGTTCGTACTCGTTACTCTTCCAAAAACCTTTTCACTGCACCGATCCTCAGAGTATTAGGGTAGAACTTTGGCTTCTTGCGCAAATGCTAAATATATTGTCATTAGAGCAATTTCGGAAAAATGTAGTCAAAGAAAACTACTTCACAAATATAATTTTCTAAATAATACGTCTGTTAACTTCCTTTGTTTAACTGATTGCTTTTTAGGACTTTGTTTTATGAAACTACCTGGACTTTTATTTGTTATGTTTAAAGAACGTCCCTGTAATTCTTGTATGTAAAACATAAGCATATTATTGTACTTCTTTAGCGACAAGAAAAAATTGTAAATAGACCAACCCTTTCAAAAATTAGAAAATAAAGCATCCTTCTGCTACGTCATCGTGACCTACCTAAACTATCTATCAAAAAAGGTTCCGCACCTTTTGATGCAAACCTTGTCCCCGCGAGAAACCTGCATAAAAATGTAAGCATATTGAAGTCTATGGAAAATTGGCACTTTCAAATAGTTGAAGATATTTAAAATAGCAAAATAATGGAATAAAAGAAAAATATAGCAGAAAAGCGAAGTATTGAGCCACGATCTTTAGAATATTAAAGAGGAGCACTTGTGTCGAATTCTTTGTTTGAAGTATTTAACATGTAGCAAAGGCCGGGGTTCTTAGCAAAGCTTAATTCATTGCTTTACACAACATGACGACTTTTAGGGAAAATCCTTTTTCTCAGACTTCGTTTTGTCGTACAAGAAAACTTTTACTAACACCAAGGAATTGTCAGCAGTTGTAAAAAATTGGGGTTTTTTGAAGTTCTCGTCAGAAATTGTTTCCACAGACGTGGAATTGGTTTCCGGTACTCTGTAACGGTCAAGGAATTGTGTATTTTTGGTGGAAAGAAAGAATAATGAATCTTAAATGTGAATTAGTCGTGATAAAATTAGTTAACCACTTTGATAGAATGATTAACAATTTAGAGTGAAAATGTATGTTTTAGGGCTCAATTAGAGATAAGTGTGAGTACAAATCCCAGTAGACACTGCTTGCTACAATCTTTGTTTTCATGCAAGAGACAAAGTTATCAGGTACCATTATGTGAGCCTTATTTTGGATCAGTAGCAAAACGTAAAGTTCTAATGTACCCGTATGCGTAGGTTTTTTATGTAGATGAGTGGTTTGGTAAGAGCGCAAGAGAATTTTTAGGATCGATTGAGAAAGGCTTTTATTATAAGAACTGTAAGCCAAATATATATATATATATATATATATATATATATATATATATATATATATATAAAGCTTTCGATTCGGTTATCCGTATTAAAGTGCTCAATACATAAATGCAGAGCGTAATATAAGA
This sequence comes from Morbakka virulenta, assembly GCA_003991215.1. Classification (NCBI taxonomy): domain Eukaryota; kingdom Metazoa; phylum Cnidaria; class Cubozoa; order Carybdeida; family Carukiidae; genus Morbakka; species Morbakka virulenta. The sequence continues at coordinate 313,369 of RDPX01000122.1, forward strand.
TATGAAAAGTTGGAAAGAATAAAAACAATCAACAGTCCATTTCGACAAGC
>RDPX01000122.1:313443-332782 GCA_003991215.1 Morbakka virulenta
CAGTCCATTTTGACAAGCTTTTTTCGTGATTTTATTCACTCTCCAGGAAATGTAAAACTAAAAAGTTTTAGTTTTACATTTCCTGAAGAGTGAATAAAATCACGAAACAGGCTTGTCGAAATGGACTGTGTAGTTTTTTTATTCTTTTCAACTTATCATATCTTATATATATATATATATATATATATATATATAAAATCATATGGTTTGCTGATTTCTGCTATACTGATGTTCACCTTGATATTCAATATTTTAGGAATTTTTTCCCAGGAAAAGCTGGTAGCAGAAAATGGTTAGCAGTATTTTCTTTGCTTTTCGAAAACATGGAGGATAATCAGCAAATTTCTTCAAGTTGAAGGATCGGAATCGAAATATAGAGTTAGATTTTTTAAGATGGATAAAATGATAGCCAATTCCTCTTTTACTAAAAGAATAACTTTGTTTTAGTTGATACAAATGGATAAAGATACAGATAATTGTAGCAACATCGTCGAAGCAACTAAGCAACTTTGTTAGCTCAGGAAACAGCGATGGAAATTATGACATCAATGTACGACAAATTTTTACGTATCGATGACTGGCAAGGATTTGATAAGATATCAGACGAAATAGAAAAATTAGAGAAAGAGTTTGCTAATGCACAGTCATATGCCGAAGCATGTTTGCGCCAGAAAAACGCAGGGTCAAAGGGGGAAGTATTTGCTCTAGGGGAAGTTCAATCTCAACCAGAAAAGATGAAATGACACAGAAGCTTCTAGAGAAGAATAAAAGATAAACAAAACAGAAAATTAGCTTAAAATTCAGGAACAAACACAATAAATTGAGTAAAATCCCAAGTAGGGCGTACCTTCGAGCATGGAGCCACAAGTGAGCCAACCTTGGGACAGGACATGTGGCGACAGTTAAAGAGGATATCATAGTTGTGTGAATACAAATCCTTGTAGTCATTGCTTGCTGTGGCGAAATCAACCCACCTATTCGCTAGTTCAGGATTCAAAAATCGAAATTACAGAAACAACGTAAAAAGACGACCAACTTGGTTTTCAACGTATCATTCCAATTTTACAACTTGCTATATCATGAAAGCACATGCTTGTTTAAACGATAACTAACTCTTTATAAGGGTTACAACTACATATCAATTCAATCATTAAAATATAAGCCAATACGAAAAAAGAATAACAGGAAATAACTAAGATAACTTTACAGTGATTTTCCCGCCAGCACAGTTTGTTCGGACGTTAAACACTTCTTCAAGATCCGTGTCTCGAGCCATTTGTGTAAACAATAGCCACAACAACACAAAACAAAAGAAAAACAGGATGAATGAAGCTTACCGAAAAATGACTCTAAAATGAATGAAACTTATTTGCTACCATACTACGTGCTAATTATAAAACTACAACGCAATGGCAAATGGCGCAGGGTTTTTCTGACACTTGCTACGATCGTTGTTTTCATGCAAGAGATAAAGGTATCAGTTATCATTATGCAAGGCTCGTTTTCGATCAGCAGCTAAATGTTGAAGAGATGATGCACACGTAAGTGTAGGTGGTTTTTTTCAGATTTAAGCTTTTGTAAGAGCTTTCTACTAAACGGGAGAAATAGGCATTTTTAGTCGTTGGGAGTGAAGCTTCTTAGGGTCGATTGTGGGTAGCTTTATATTGTTAGAAATACAAGTCGAATATATAAACATAATCATATGGATTGCTGATTTCTTCTATACTCTCATTCATCTTTCTTTTTTATTATTTTGGGAAATCTTCGCCCTATTCGGAGGAGGTGGAATTGGTTTTCGGTCCTCTGGAATCGTCAGGAAAATGTGTATTTTTAGAGGAGGTGAATTTCCTCCCCTGTGGAAAACTTCTCCAAAGCCAGTGGAGCACGACAAGGCTTCCATATCATTAGTTTATTATTAAAAACCATACAAGGTATGAAGCCTGTAATTTTTTAGAAATGTGAGGGAAAGAGAGATTATAGACAACAACAAAAAATAGTTACGTTGATAGATAACAGCTAATTTTACGCCTAACAGCATAAAAGTTATGAAATAGAGTAAAGAAGGCACAAGACAAAGAGTTTCAGTATCAAGCCTTTCGAAGAAAGAAACTTCACCCACAAATATATTTATCATAACGACTGACAACTACTGTATGAAGGTGAAGACGTTGAGAGAAAAGAGATACACAATATGTGACTGAGCAAGTACCTTTTCACAAAGTTCATCGGAAAACTTGCCATGATACAATGGAAAAGACGATTACTAGCTATATTTTGTCCATTAGACAAAGCCTGTGTTCTAGCTGCAAGATTAAGAGTATTCAAAACACAACGATGTCCCTAAACTCGAAAACAGGGCACCAAGATAAGGTGGAAAAGAGCCTGTCCAGATGTGAACTAGTACTCCGTTAAAGGACGGATGGTAGATTTAAAGAGATATAAAATGCCCAGAGGGATAATATGCACTCTAGTGCAATAAAAATGACAACCTTTTCAGGAGCCGACTTACTAATAGATTGAACATAAAACACTTAAAAAGATCTTGACAAAATGACCAACAAAAAATTGTCATTGATAAGCATTGCTCAAGAGGAAAAACAAACTTTGCAGGATTAACATCAGCATCACTTTTAATGAATCACTCGCCTTTGTGTTGAAAGACACGTTTTGTATTTTTGGCCCTAAAAATTTCAGTCACTTCCTTTCCCATTCCGTGTAGGATGATAATTTATTGAGAGCGTGATCTAAAGCCACCCTAATGATAAAGGCAAAGAGCAAAATTTAGTAACCTGAGCATACATGTTAATGAACTTGAATAGATTTCCAGGAAGGTAACTAGTGAAAAGAAGGAAGAGAGTAAGGCCAAAAATAGAACCTTGAGTAATGCAGACTTTAATGAAATACTCATCAGATTTAATTCTATCCAGTTTGACACACATTTTACAATCTGGTAGAAAGGATTGAATTACTCAAAAGAACTTCCAATAATACCACAGCCAGAAAGCCTACGAGACGTGCCAGTGTCATAGCTTATCAAATCCTTTGGAAATATCCAGCGGTACAGCACGTCCTTCACCAAAGTTATTCATGAACCTAAACATCCGCATGCTGATTAGTTAAAAGGCCACCGACATCCTCTAAATCCACAGCGAACATTAGCAAAAAACTGTAGGTTATGCAGGAACTCCAACAGTGCATTATTAATTAGTCATTCAAGACTTACAGGTCAATATTTACTGGAATCAAATGAACCATCTGTATTCTTGAAGATTGGGACAGCTGTCCAAACTTTTCAAGGAGACGGAAAACAAGACTCCGATAGACAAAAGTAGAAATTTTTGGGCTTTAAGAAAGATAGCTCAGAATAATTTATTATTTCAGCAGCTACGGTTTGACCAAACCTCTGGACAACCTTTGCATTCTGCCATGGATTAACGATGACAGAGTCTAAAATCTTATCAGTTTGGGAAGGGAATTTTCGTTAAAAAACATCAGTGTTTTACTGAAGAATGAAGGGAAAACAATTTACAAAAGATATCAGCTTTTTCCATGAAGACAAAGAAAAACAATTAACATTAAAAATGGAGAAAAAATTGACCTGGCAAAACACAAAACACTATTGTTAACCTTCCAGAAATCCCAACTTCCAGGCCTTCATTAAGAAATAGGTTCACAAATTCTGTCAGTATAACGAGATATAGCTTTTACACGTATTAGTAACCTTTTGAAAGAAATCCGGGGTTTTATCAGTTTAATCTAGTTGTAACTGAACATAGACATAATTGCAATGGGCAATGGTGCAATAGGAATGAGCATTAAACCAAGAAAAAGAATGAGAATTGAAGTCAACAAAGACAAAGTTGTTAACAGTGTGATGCTTCTCCAGAGCTTTATAAACCGAGTCTGATAGTGTCCAAATAACTGACCAAGAATCAGAAGAGAGACATCAATACAAGGAAAACAGGTAACAGGAGTTCTGAAAAAGAGATAATCTAAATCACATGAAAGTCTTATTATTTTATTCAAGTTCTTGTACTCTTACGGCTGGGAGATCCTGTCGAGTATGGATATCAAGACCATGAATTTAAGTTATGGAGTTTAGTCGCAACAAAGGAAAATGGCCGTCAACATTAAGATTCATACACTGTCATTTCTGACACTGTCATTAAGGCTTATCTCATAGAGTGCAAGAATATAAAGAAAGTCAAAATGAAGGAAATTTTTCACAGAAGAAAATTGGAGAGAAGATCTCTGACATTACTAAAGAGCAAGAAGAGAGTACTCCTATAAGGTAACAGATTTTTCTTGCTCTCTTTAGAACTAGAACTACCATATTTTGAGTTTGCAGTCAGATGAGGTGTCAGCTTTGTGTACGGAGCCTCTCCAAGAGACAGACTTAACTCCGACAGATACCAATCTGAGATTTCAAGATGTCTGGCTTAACTGTATTCTTTAATGTTATTATATTTATAAAGTTCTATGCCTGTGTTCAAGTGTGTGTGTTTCACATTAGTCTATGACCTAGTGAAGTCATACACTAATGTGAAAAGCTTAAATTCGGTAACAGCATGCTTAAAAAGGCTGAGCTTAGCATATGCTATGCTATTTTCCATAAAATTACTGGGGCGGCCACCAGGGCCAAAGAAGGAGGTAAGTTGGAAACTTCATCAATAATGAAAACATACAATAAAAAAGGGAATTTGAACAGGCTATAAAGAAAGCTCTATTTTAGTATCAGGGTGATTGTGTTGATTATAGGCTATTTTGTTTCATAACATGACTACAGAAGCGTCCGCCAGGTCCTAAAAAGTGAATCATTCGAGACCTTTATCAAAGACAAAGCCCTACAATCAAAACATGAATTTGACCAGACCAAATGGAAAGCTAAAATAAGGTCTCAGAGAACTTTACCACACTGTGCTTAAAATAAGTTATGTTATTTTCAATGTTACCGTCAAAGGAACTATAAATCAGGCCACAAAGGCTACAATCGATAAATGATTTTTATCAGGCAACCTGAAAAGCTCAGTGTTGTGGTTAGGGAAATTGACCACCCTGCGCTGAAAATAGGCTATGTTATAAGGATACCATAAAGACAAAGTGTAGTTGCAAGATAAAACAGCTCTTTTAAATCTTTTAGTTCCTTGTGAAGTACTTTTTCTAAAAATTCGATTCTAATTTTTTGCCTTGTGGTTAGGACTTTGATGGTACTACCTTTTTCACAATTAATTACTATTTTTGTGTTTCCTGTCAACATAATATCGTACTACTCTGGACACTCGCAGGTTAATTCCACGTTCAACTTACGCACTAGACGACATAAATGCAACCAGTCAGATGAAACACTAAATTCTCCTTTGATATTGATTTGAAGTTCTCTTGACTCATCACAAGCAATGCCGAAGAAATTTAAACCTCTGTGTACCCTCATATACCTCTTTTCTTCATATCAAGTTCAAGGGAATGTCTTGCTGTATATTTGAACCTAACACTATTATTGATCAGTACGTTGACTAAATGACTTACTCTTGTTATACGGTATATGGTAGATGGTTTTCTGACTCCAAGGCACCAGACTTGCTTTTTTGTAAGTGTCCTGTTGTTTTGTTTGTATATGGAAGGAGTTTCGTGCGATGGGCAGCAGGAGCTTATCTGATTCTCGAAGCTGATCTTCCATGAATGCAGTGTTCGCAAAATGTTGGATTTTTTAAAGAGCTGCAATTTCATGTGCTTCGAGTTTAAGTGCAAATAATAGCAAATAAACCAATATTTGATCCAATAAATCACCATACATTTTGATGATGTCCAGAATGTGCTTTCCCGCTTCGCTTGCAAAGGTCAGGGGTGTTCCAAGATAGGTAAAAGATTCATGTCTTTTGTATACATGCATTTTCTCATTCTTAATTCTCGTACCAATTTTCGTACATCTCTTTAATTGGTTTTTCATTTAGACTTATAACAGCATCGACGTACCCCGCAACCGGCAAATGCTCAATTGTCGATTTTTCCCTAATATTTAATGACATTACTTCATATTTATATATCTCATCCAGTGATTTATTCAGGCTACATATAATGTAACACTAAGTGGGCATGCAGTGTTTGGAAATTCACTTGAAGGAAATTGCTTTGAAAATTTGTTATGACAAATGACTTGTAAATGAGTCTGTATAGATATCAGTAGAGATCTCACAGTATTGCTTTGCAATTCCTCTGAAAAGATTGGTATCATAAATACACACACATGCATACATGAAAACATACATACAAACATACATACCTTCATACACAGACACTCGTTTAGGAAGGCCGTCCTGCGACTGCTCCGAGATGAGCTTAGATTCAATGTCTTTTTTTGTCGCTCAATAACCTTGATATTCCTATTTACTACAAAGTACACAGAAGAGTAACGGTGTGTAATACTTTCATTTTCTTCGTGGAACTGTCTTGTATTCGGAAGCGAATGAGTTTGGAGGGAGCCTGAGAATTATTAGTGCAAAAACAATTTTCTCCAACTTTCACTGTTGAGAATCGTTTACATACTGGATATTGATCGTCACTATATAATCTGAAAGTACTGCAAGATTAATTAGTGTAAGACGCCAAAGAGATTTTTCAGATCATTTTGTATGATCCAATGAACTTAAAGATTTTTACAAATTCTATGTCGAAGCTCGTCAGGATCAAACTGCAGGTTATATGGGGCGCCTAAAACGATTATGGGATGGTAAGTACCAGATGTATAGTAATATGAATAAGATGCAAGTACAGCAACAAGCAAATATTCGTCCAAAAGAATTTGATAAGAAAACCCAAGCAGAACCAGTAGAACATTCGACTTACCATGAACATTTAGAAATAAAAACAGATGATTTCAATATTTTCGCGACTCAAACTGATACTAATGCAGATGATATCAGATCAAATGCCTTCCGTACAGAAAACGATATACAAGATTAGCATGATCCAATCTCCTTAATAGTTGTTGATAGAGGGTATTTATGGTGTTGTGAATTGTAAGCTTTTTCTGAGCTTCGCTTCGAGAGGCACTTCTTCCATCGTCAGAATCCTAGACAGTCTTCGTATTACATTTCTGAAACACCTGGAAAACTCTAACAACGAAACATGAATTACATGTACAGCATATTTCCCTAAAGCACAAAATAGCAAAAGCTATTAACCAAAAAACAATCTGCAGGAATTGAAAAAGCAAAAACGTCAGTGTCACTAATCAGCCTGGTGGGGCTGAGATTCGTTACGGTACGATATAAGGCACCGTAAGAAGAAAATTAGTTTGAATGCATAATGGTACAATCAGCTTTCTATTGCACTGACGCAACACAGAAACAGTAGGAAGTTACCATAGCAATCGACAACTGTTCTGTCCAAAATTTAGAATGAAAAAGCTCCTGGTTCCGACCAGATATCTGCATCCCGGCTGAAAGAACTCAGCTCTGCTTACGAGCATACTCCATATAATAATGCAAAGCATTTGATGGTGAGTAAACGCCAGAATGGCTAGCACTAAGCCGACTATTCTTTTGTCCAAGAACGAATAAACTCATCAAACAAATAACTGTCGTTCAATAGCATTTCAAATGGTACAGTACAACTGCCTAGGATATTTCTGTGCTATACATGAACAGGAAATAAACACAAACTATCTTCAGAAACAGAGAACATCCAACAGTCCCATTTTTAACAGTATTTATAGATATTGCACCAATGAAGTCGAAGAGATCTCCCACATTGTAGGCCTATGCCCTCGTCTCCCAGCTAGTACATACCTCCCATTCACACAATGAAGTAGACACAGTACTGTACAACGACCAAATTAGACTTTTCGAACCAGCTCATTACTACTTAACGACCACAAATAGCTACAAACTAAAATCAACCGAACTTTGCTGTACTTGAAACCAGATTTTATCCTACGGAATAACATCTCTATAAAGTGCACAATTATCAACGTCAGCGAACCGCTAGATATCAATGTTAGTCAAGTTGAGGATGAGAAGCGCAACAAGTACGTGCCACTGATCGTTATTCTGAAACGACTGTATCCAGAAATTTGATTACTCAACTGTCTCCATTGTACTGGACGCTACAGAATTCATCTAAAAAACATTATGGAAAAGTCTTGCTGTCCTTGAAATTTCACAAGATAGCAGCATCTCTTTGATCCGATCTATGAGGGAAAGCGCGGGACTGGGTACAGTGAAAAATGCGAAATCTGCCGTGTCGATAAAAAAGATCTGGGAATGTCCCATCTTTAAGCTCAATGAAAAACAATCAGATAAATAAACAAATGACCAGCCAACACATCATTTATAAAAATAGACGAATGGGTATTCCTTCTAATTATTTCCAAATTAAAAGCAGAGAATCAAGTCACTTGACTGAAAAGTAATAATAATTTATTGACCATACGGGATTGTAGCATTTTGTTGTGAAAAACAACCTAAAAGAAATTGTTAATCTTGAAAAAGGTGGAGTTAAACCTAACCACATGCCCAAAATTCACTTTTCACCATCGCAAGGGTTCCACTGTACTGAAAACCAGTTGACAAGAGAAGCAAAAGAGGGCAATAGGAAACGTGGAGAAGCTACACCGCGAAAGATCTGAAAACGCTTGTTTAGAGATGCCTCCAGGCTCTAAGACTTTGAGCAGACAGATTGTCGCCTTTCTCTCCCAGGAGCAGCATATGGAAGTATGCATTCCGGTGGTTAAAAATTAGTTTAGTAAAAAAGCAAGCAAGCAATCCCTTGTCTTGTAAGTTTCGAGTCTTGTTTCAAATCCTACTTTTCCGCCTGCTAGTCAGTGGACTATACATAATTTAGGGACAAAAATGCGATATCGTCTTGCTATAAAAGCTTAAGAAAGATATGTTAAGATTAATTCCTAACAAATAACAACCGAACATAATTAAAACCATAATAACGTCACAAGTAATGAATAAACAGGGAGAAAGGTAGTATGCTGTTAAAAAAAGTCGATTACGAGATACAGATACATAAAGAAAGTAACGAAAATAAAATTTAACACAATAAGGCATATAGAATAAACCATACGCCTTCCAATGAGAGAAAGTAAATACCAGTAGAAGTGTCAATGCTTGAATACTAAATCTTTCAGTGTGTTGTCTGATCTTGAAAGCTTTAAATACAAATATTACAATATTATCAGACTTCTATAATTAACTAATTTTACTATTTAGCCAGTTTATATTGACTTCATTTCTTCCGCCTACTTCTATCTTTTTCACGGCTTCTGTCTTTTTCCCGTTCAAGGCTTCTGGATCTATCCCGCCCATGGCTCCTGGATCTGTTCCGCTCTCGGTTTCTCTCTCTATTCTGGTCACGACTTTTCTCTCCGTTTTGATCACGACGTCTTTCCCTTCCCGGCTCTCGGCTTCTTTCTCCGTACAGCTCACGACTAGTTTCTCTCCCTTTAAGTCTCCTTTTTTCTCGACTTCTACTTCTTGATCTGCCTCTACTGCGGTCCCTTTTCTTCGTTTTCTTTGATCTTTTCCGGTGGTCATGACCCGACAGGCCTTCGGTACTTTCTTCGGGGTCTTCACTTTGTAGAATCCTACCCTCTGCAAGCGAGTGACCTTGACTAGTTTTCTCGTTGCAGTAATATACATTTCCTTTTTGCCCCGTAGAACTGTCATGTTGTATCGCCTCAACATCAGGTGTATTTCCTAAATGTTTAGGATCTGTAGCCTCGTTAGTTGCTTTGGCAGATTCATCGTCTAATAGTTCCGGTAGTGATTGTGTTGTCATGAGTTGGAGGTACTTCATTTGATCCTCTATTACACCTTTTATTATCTGAAACGAAAAATATGGGTCAAAATATAGAATAAAAGCATGACAGAGGATTGCTGAATCTTACGTCCCATGTTCTATGGTTGTCTAAGTGACATTGTGGTACAGCAGTAATGGCTAATGGATAGAATACCAGCTAGCAATATGGAAGGTTAGGGGTTCAAAACTACCCAATGCCATTAAAGTACTGGGTCTAAGCATTTTTGTTTGTAAAAAGTGGTTAGTGTTTCGATTTGTACACTGTGAGGGATATAAAAAATTAATGTAACATTTTCAATTAGATAGCTTACTGCTTAAGGGTAAACTTACTGGCCGAGTAGATCACGCTTTACTGATAGGTTTACACAAAGTATATTCACCTTAACAGTAACAGCTCAGTAAGAGAAACACTTTATAGAGAAGTAAATGTTCACAGTTATTTTCCTCGTTTTCATTGCATAATTCGAATGGATACACAATACGTAGAGGAATATACGAAAAAAAACTTGTGAAAAATTTATGGTTTGTGTGGAGGTTAAACAAACACGCTGCAACAGCTAATGTGTAAAAGGCTGGGATTTTAAGGAAGATGGCACAACCACAGTAATTTGCTCAGGTCTGTAAAATTAAAATTGGGTTTTTGTAAAAGTTGATCTCCTTTATTCTTTTTAAAGTGATTTTCTCTTCCTTTCGTTGCCAACCCCTTCTGAGAAACGTCTTATTTCTGGATGTGAATTCTTGGCCAGGGATCTTTCATGGTCCCAACCAATAGCTTCTGTAAGATTTCACAGTTCTTCCTGTTCCAAGAATCAATACAGAACGTCTTGATTGTTGCGCAAATAGGGTATCACTAAACACATTGCTGCAGCTTTCAAAAATCGTCTTAAATAATCTATATTAAAAACGTAAGTGTTAAAGCACATTTCCCAGTTCCCCAATGAGCAATTTTTGCTTTCCAAACGTTCGTTGTATAGGGTTCCTTCAATATTATCGCAATTATGGTAATGTAAGGGCACAAGTGTAAAAGCAAGTATGGACTATCAATTTATTTATGTAACAGTAGAAACATTACTCGGAGTTGTTTTCCGAGAACCTACCTCAGTAGCCGACCTCCGAGTTATGTGGGTATTTTTTGCTCGATACGATTGTCTACGTCGTTTAAAATCTCTTAACTCTGCCATTATTTCTAAATACGAACGCCTTTTGTCTCCTGTGTTTTCTTCCAGTAACGCAGCAGCTATGATAATAACAAAAAAATGTGGTTCGATAAGTTATAGATACCATCATCAGTGTGCATTAAACAACCGAAAAGCAGTGTCTCTAGCTTTATTTCAAAACCCTAAACAATTTCGTGTCATCCAAAATGAAAAAACCTCTTCTTCTTCGATCGGATGCCTTGTCGTATGGCAGTCTCCATTCCTTGGCTCTGCAATGTTGTAATAGAATTTTGGTTATGCCATTGTACGCACTCCCTTTCCTTAGTAAATTATATTTCAAATAATTAGAGATGCACTATTACATAGGCCGACATGCATTTTGTTGTCATGAAACTTTAAGCTAACTTACAGCTTTTTGGCATGGTAAATCAAAACATGAAATTTATTTTTTACCATCAAGTCAAGATTTTAACACAATATCCTTCCAGTTTTCAAAAATTACTCGAATTTGGATTTATTTTCATTAATCCAAATTCGTCAATAATATTATGTAAAAACTCTCCTTGAAAGAACAATCATTGTAAACTCCAAGTAAATCCCTTACCAAAATGGGGTTAAATATTAGCTGTCAGTTGAAAGCCCACGATTTAACCTTATGATTTGTTTAGTAAAGTATCTCTTGCATAATTCTGATGTTTCGAACAGAAGTTCCCGGGCAGGGGAATATTTAGTGCTCTGAGGCATACGAAAGGGATTTCATTTTCATTATGGTTGTTGAATTGTTTGTTGGCTTAAATTTCGCATTGTTTTAGTTATCTTGCTAATTTGAACATATTACATACTGTGCAAAAATTGTCTTGAAACATTGAGTTATTCAATTAATAGAAAAAAAGGAACAGTAGATTCCTGCGTCGATGGCACAGATGGAACCACTCAACTATACTGTTGATATGTTTTTGCAGTGCGAGTGTTTTTGGTCTCAACAAAAATATTAAAATGCAAACAAAATAATCTAATCTCGGCATGCGAAACAAATTTTCTATGGCAATTTATACAAAACGTCGCAAGATCGATGGTCAGGAATAGGAACAGAGGAAGCACCAAATGCCGGATTATTTAAGCAGTACGACAACAGACCAACAACTATTTGTCAAAGCTGAACTCATTTACTTGGTAAAAAATTTGAACGAAATAAAAAAAATCTACTATCGCTTTAGAAAGAAGCCCTCCAAATGAAAGAAACCAGTTACCTCCTATGACAATAAAGAAGCTCTATTTCTTTCGTTCTTCACTGGCATTAGTAGATTAGTAAAACGCAAAAACACTAAGGGATTGCTTTGAAAGACTGAACTAAAAAGTATGATGTAAATGATTGCCACAATTTCATTGACAGCTCAAAAAGAAATTGTACATGTCTTCTACTTCAAAATTTATATGAACTACCCTTCTTTTTAGCTGCTCAAAAAACACCAGTTTAACACCTATAAAACACAATATTGAATCGAAATAGCTCTTGTTTTCAACCCAAATTTTCTCAATGTGTGGAGAAATTCTTCTAACAATTGGCTTTTTGTCCTTAAATAATTGAATAGTTGAATTTTACCTTTCATTTGTAACTCTGTCTCACTCTTTAAATCTTCAAATGTAACAGCCTTTTCTTTGTGAGTCTCACGTGCGGCCTATTAAGTGAAAGTGTTCATTATGACTACTGTTTTATTTTTACATCTAATGACAACAAATATACAAAACCTTGCATTTAAATGACCCTTTGAAAATANGCGAGCGAAAGCATCTTAAGTCATGGAAGTGCCAGAAAAAAGTTAATACCACACATCAATAACTAACATGCGTGGAGTTTGAGATGGTTAATTTTCGCCTAGGTCTATGGGGTGGACATACCAAATATCAACGTTTTCTGTGTATGTAGGGAATCAGTGAAAAGGAAAAAGAACATTGGGTGACCAAAAAATGGCTTGAGCGAGCACTAGTTCCAGGGTATTTTCAGCTTCTTGAAGGGCCCTTAATTTAGACAAGAAAAATCGTATCAACTCCACTCTATGTCAAACGTAGCATTATTAGGCAGTTTTAAACCACCACCCTGGGGGTGGGTGGTTAAAGAACATGAGAGGCCAAAAGAAAGAAAGGAGAGATTGTACTTATGTACATATTGAACATACAAAAAATTAGGATGTGTTAAAATCTGTTGCGTAGATGACACTACCCTTATCATAATCATCAACATCATAATAAAAAATAATAATCTTCAGTATGATAATTATCATCTTTTCAGGCAAATCCAAGCCGATACGCTCCACACTTATTAAAAATTTTGCTCATTAAAAGGTTCTAAGCGAACTGAAGAGATAAGAGTAACAGAATATATGTGTCAACGTTTTATTTCCGTTGGCGTTATTACCAAATAAAACAAAGCCTTGCTGTTGGAATATTGCGTTATTAAATCACTAACCCTTGTTTTACTATCGTATCAAGTTCTAGTTATAACGATTGTTTGACCACATTACCGCACCGCAATTTTGTCTTATTCATTCTTGCAGTTCTTGTTCTTTACAAAATTTAAGAGCTTCAAGGTATCTTTCTTTCCTTTAACGTAAAAATGAAGAGTTTTTCTGTTATTTCGTATATTATCTTGTACAAACAAATTTTATAGCTCAGCTGAAAATAGAAAAGTTGAAAATTAAAACCTTCCTATTGTCCATCTCATAGAACTGCAGATAAATAGCAACGTCTAAATTTGACAAATTTTGAAAATAGAAAACAGAGAAAAAGAGCAGATAACATAGGTATTTCCACTAAAGTACAAAAGGCAGAATATCAGGCTACTAAAAGAATAAAATAAATTATTTTCCATCACAAAAAACACCAGTTTAACACCTATAAAACACAATATTGAATCGAAATAGCTCTTGTTTTCAACCCAAATTTTCTCAATGTGTGCAGAAATTCTTCTTACAATTGGCTTTTTGTCCTTAAATAATTGAATAGTTGAATTTTACCTTTCATCTGTAACTCTGTCTCACTCTTTAAATCTTCAAATGTAACAGCCTTTTCTTTGTGAGTCTCACGTGCGGCCTATTAAGTGAAAGTGTTCATTATGACTACTGTTTTATTTTTACATCTAATGACAACAAATATACAAAACCTTGCATTTAAATTACCCTTTGAAAATAAGCAGCAGTTAAGTTACTATTAAACCTAATTTAAAGTTTTGATACTGATTCTTCCTTATTTCCAAGATCGTTTATATAATTATGCAGCAGAAGTTGAAAACCATATCCATTAGTTGTATTTCGTGCCATTCTTCTTCAGGTCTTTTACTAATTCACAGGCCTTAGAGGTCTCAGGTCAGCCTTTTTGTAGATATATTTCAATGACATAACGCTGTTTATTCAGATTGGTGAGTTTACATGGTTTACTTAGGTACAAAATACTTGACGTTTAATGTAACCTTAACTATCTTTAGATATACAAGCCTATGCAAATTATAAACGATAATTTTAATATTTGACTAACCTAAACATGTGAAAAAATTTCAGCCCTAAAATACATAATAATTATAACCTAAGAAAATAATATAATATAATATAATATAATATAATATAATATAATATAATATAATATAATATAATATAATATAATATAATATAATATAATATAATATAATATAATATAATATAATATAATATAATATAATATAATATAATATAATATAATATAATATAATATAATATAATATAATATAATATAATATAATATAATATAATATAATATAATATAATATAATATAATATAATATAATATAATATAATATAATATAATATAATATAATATAATATAATATAATATAATATAATATAATATAATATAATATAATATAATATAATATAATATAATATAATATAATATAATATAATATAATATAATATAATATAATATAATATAATATAATATAATATAATATAATATAATATAATATAATATAATATAATATAATATAATATAATATAATATAATATAATATAATATAATATAATATAATATAATATAATATAATATAATATAATATAATATAATATAATATAATATAATATAATATAATATAATATAATATAATATAATATAATATAATATAATATAATATAATATAATATAATATAATATAATATAATATAATATAATATAATATAATATAATATAATATAATATAATATAATATAATATAATATAATATAATATAATATAATATAATATAATATAATATAATATAATATAATATAATATAATATAATATAATATAATATAATATAATATAATATAATATAATATAATATAATATAATATAATATAATATAATATAATATAATATAATATAATATAATATAATATAATATAATATAATATAATATAATATAATATAATATAATATAATATAATATAATATAATATAATATAATATAATATAATATAATATAATATAATATAATATAATATAATATAATATAATATAATATAATATAATATAATATAATATAATATAATATAATATAATATAATATAATATAATATAATATAATATAATATAATATAATATAATATAATATAATATAATATAATATAATATAATATAATATAATATAATATAATATAATATAATATAATATAATATAATATAATATAATATAATATAATATAATATAATATAATATAATATAATATAATATAATATAATATAATATAATATAATATAATATAATATAATATAATATAATATAATATAATATAATATAATATAATATAATATAATATAATATAATATAATATAATATAATATAATATAATATAATATAATATAATATAATATAATATAATATAATATAATATAATATAATATAATATAATATAATATAATATAATATAATATAATATAATATAATATAATATAATATAATATAATATAATATAATATAATATAATATAATATAATATAATATAATATAATATAATATAATATAATATAATATAATATAATATAATATAATATAATATAATATAATATAATATAATATAACTAACCTAAACATGTGAAAAAATTTCAGCCCTAAAATACATAATAATTATAACCTAAGAAAATAATATAATATAATATAATATAATATAATATAATATAATATAATATAATATAATATGATATAATATAATATAAAATAATATAATATATAATATAATAATATTATATATAATATATAATATAATATAATATAATATAATATAATATAATATAATATAATATAATATAATATAATATAATATAATATAATAATATAATATAATATATAATATATAATATTAGCCCAGAAAGAAGCAGGGTCTATCTCCATCGGAATACCAATAATCTGGTAAAATATAAGTTTGCCAATCGTGAAAAAACCCTCTTAAATGGCATGTTTAGCCATAAGTTCAATTTGCTGGTTTGTTAAGCTCGTAGTCTTATGCTTTTCCCGGGTAAAGAAACATGATTTTCCTTTCAAATTAAGGAATTTTCTTAAACCATCTGGATTTTTCCGATCTTCATAAAAACCAAAATCAATAATTCCATTCAGGACACCAATAAGATCAGAATGAGGAATTTTCGAGTGGAGGGTACTAAAATCGAAAGTTGCGATCGGTTTTGCATTTCTATTCTTGTTTAACTGATGAAGTCTCTTTAAAATAGTATTAGAATTTTCGATGACCCAGAAATGGTTGTAGTTTTGGTAAAAAAAATGCCTTTTCTATGGAAACTTTCAACTTGATGGAATATTTTCTTGAAGATAAAGGAAATTATTTGACTTAATGATTTTGTACGGCATGTAGCAGAAGCAACAATAAAACGTGTTCTGGATGGGGCGTATGCATTTTATGGGTCCAATACATGAAGTTTAGAGAGAGGAGCTTGTCTGTAACGTTTAGACCAAGAAATTCGCTGAGTTGTACATTAACATCGATTATGTTGTTAGAAGGTTTCTTAGTAAGAAAATATGTCCTGGATGATTTAGCATTGAGACCAACCTCTTACAACAATCTCAAAATATAAAACCCTTTACATACAACACCAAAATTGTTGGACGGGTTACCAATGAGAACAAGTACAAACTTTGACTGGAGTCCGTGCAAGCAAGTAACCACTTGAGGATCTTTCAGACTTGGATTCACATTAGCAGGTTTGATTTTGTTTTTCAGGACCGAAATTTTATCATTAATTTCAGCCATGTTCTTCTTTCTCCAACCTTCAAGACTCTTGGGATCGATTTGATAATGATTACATAACTTATCAATTAAGTAGACATGGCTATCATGAATGGTCGAGATACACCTATTATAATTCAGAAATTGTGATCCTCGTTAGTTTGATCCCTTTAATAAGAAGTTACGGATTTTGACGTTCTCAACAATTCTGAGGTCTCTAGCAACAATATGGTTGTGATGGTTATCGTAGAATGGAGAAAGATGGCACTCGCATTCTGGAAGCTTTTCAACAGTTTTTTCTCCATATACTTTAGTAATGTTTAACTTTGACACGACATCGATATTATTAAAAATCTTGTTTCGGGCCGGTGGAAGCAAACTAAACGTAACCACAAAAAGGTCTCTCGTGTAAGTCTAAGCTTTGAAATCTCCGAGTTCACTTTATCCTCGTCATCCTTACCAGAACCCAAAAGCTTTTCTAGAATTTGAATAGCAAACTTGCTATCAGGACAAACTTTTTTGTGGTTTAAAACTAGTACACATCCACTTTTAACTCACCGATGTGTATTCATTCGAAGATTCAGTTTAGTGGTAGTTTCACCAACTTACTGTTGCCCACACGACTAACAAGAGAGACGATAGATGAGATTTTGAGAAGAGCAAAGCAATAATGACTGATCAGAATTGAAACAAGAATATATATGAATTGTGACATTGCTAACAACATAACAAAGTGTAGAAAGACTTGGATATGTTATGTATATATTGAAATGGCTAGCGAAAGCTGACAGAGTTTTTAATTCTGGGTTTTCAAGAAAATTACAAAATGTAACTTTTGAGGGTTTTTTAAAAATAACTTCTCCCTCTTTTAAAATATTATTGGTCATTAAGTTTCTTGATAAAGGAGGTACAAGAGTAGTTTCATGGCCGGTTGCGCTTACTGTAGCTAACTAATGGCTTTTAGTTAGATTTCACAGGTTTGTCCAATTGGAAGCTCGATCTCGTAACCTTCTTTTAATCATGCATTTGCATTAATCATTTGGCCATGGCTACTCTACTAAATATTATTTTAAACTTTTAGCAGGTCATAAGCCTATACACAAAGAAAAAACTAATTAAATTTAATCCTTTCCCAGTGGGCTAAAATACATAAAATCCAATGGCATAAGAAGAAGAATATAACAATTGCTGGGTACTAGTCGTTAGTATTCTGCTTTTCTGTATAAAGTTCGGCGGATTATGACTTCAACTAGTAATGCGTGTAATTTTAAAAGCTACTGGAGTTATTCTCTGCCTCCTTAGTAAATACACAAACACACACACAAACACACACACACACACACACATATATATATATATAATATTGCTAACCGTTCGAGAGAGGAAATTCGTGAATTGAAAAAGAGCGATACACCTAACATCCGTCGTACACTCTTTTCGACCCAATTTAATCCACGTGGTCCCAACATAAAACAAATTGTTAAACGCCACCTTCATCTTCTCGATACCCCAACTTTGTCAAAAATATTTCCAGAAGGCTCAGTAGGAGTTGTCTTCAAGAACCTTCCCAATCTGAAGCAGCTAATGGTCCGTGCTGATCCATACTCACCAACTATCAAGAGATCTTGTGAGGAGATTCGTGGTTACCAACCGTGCAAAAGAAAATGCGACTCCTGCAACAACTTTGTTGATAAAGTCGATTCTTTCCGATGTAATGCAACAGGGAAAGTATTCAAAATTCACAAAGCCATCACTTGCACTACACCTAACATCATTTACATAGCTTACTGCACAAAATGCAAAAAACAAGGAGTTGGTTCAACTGAGAACTGGAAACCAAGACTTTGTAATTACAAGTCGCATATCAAACGACGTGTTTATTCCTGTTCAATAGTAAGACATTTTATTGACGATTGTCCAGGTGATGATGATAATCCATTTAAATATTTACGTTTTGTGTTAGTTGACTACGTTGAAAACGTAAGTGTTGAAGAACGTGAAAGCATTATGCTTGAAAAAGAAAAGTTTTGGATTGGCTCCATTTGCACTATCCACAAGGGACTTAACGGTTTTCATGATTGGAGACGTACTAAACGGGTACAGAAATTTAAAATCGGAGACTGGTAGTTTTT
>RDPX01000122.1:332936-344710 GCA_003991215.1 Morbakka virulenta
AGAGAGAGAGAGAGAGAGAGAGAGAGAGAGAGAGAGAGAGAGAGAGAGAGAGAGAGAGAGAGAGGGGGGGGAGATACACACACGCAGCGACAGACAGACAGTCAGACCAGCAGAAGAAAGACAGAGGCACACTGCGAAAGACAACCAGCCAGAATAGGGATAAGTCAGGGTCAATAGGAAAAAAATATACACATAGGTTTTCCAGCTTCTTTAATAGGAAAGACAATTTCACACGAAAAGCTACACCTTCATTTAGGCTATAATATATTAACGATCTTCAAGTCAATTTCTTAAGGCGTATTGTTTATCTAGCCTTGTTCACGAGAACTACAAAATATCTCTGCATTTGTTGCCTTATTACTGCTCTAAAATTCATGCTTGTATTGCCATGTTTAGTCACTTGCACGCACACGTTACCGAGCAACAAATATAAAATAGTGTCCCTGTCCATCGCTTTTCCAAGAGAGGGCAAAGATGGTAATATCGAAGTGGTAATATCAATAAAATTGAAGGAGGATTCAAGATTGTTATAATAGTAACAAAAACGGTAAAAAAATGTTTACTTTTATGGAGCATAAATAACATGTATGTATGTATGTATGTATGTATGTATGTATGTATGTATGTATGTATGTATGTATGTATGTATGTATGTATGTATGAATGAATGTATGCACGCAAATAAACATTCACAAATTCTGCGAAAAATGGCAAAGGTCTATCTAGATCACCTCAAAAGGAAAAACTCACAACATTCACTCTTCTTATGCCAACCGATACAAGTCAGGTCAGTATGTTGAAATTCAATATTTACCTTGTTTGTCTTTAAGCGCTTCCTGCCATACTGCTAAACCAGCTTGTTTTGAAGCTTCCACGTCATCCTTAATCAAAACAGATTTGGAAATAAGAATAGATGGGAGCATTTGCTTGCACCTATCATGGCACACTATTAAAAAAATCAACAATTTCTAGCAATATAAAAATCATGCATTATCTAAAAACCCGTGGAAAATATTTATTCTTCTTACACTTTCAAATCACACTCATGGGTGGGAAGTAATCAGGAAGAAATACTATCCTTTTCCTAACGCTTTCTGTCCCATCATTTCTTTTCGCTCTGATGTCTAAAAAGCTACACCCCATGTGAACTAAAAAAACTTGCACGCAGAAAAAGTTTTTCTCTGAGTTAAATAAAGTTTCATTACAAAGGAAATGGCGTAAAATTTTGGTCATCAGATGTTCTTCATCATCTTCATAAACCACAGAGTCCAAGGCAACTAGACACGTCACTTAATACAAAAACGATGACGAGGACTCGTCTGCAAAATGGTTGTTCCTGTAGGTAAGGTGTCGTAGGTTTCAGATTTGATTTTGACCTGTACATGTTGTTAATGTTGTTAAACGCATGTTTTGTCTAGGTGTACATCAATCAACTACGGCACGAAGAACAATTCTATTTTAGTATCCACTCTAACATTTATCTGGAAAAAAAATTTCTATTAAAAATACTTATAGCAATAGTTGGGATTCTATCAACTTCACACGAGGGCGAGTCATAAAGTAATGCAATTTTCTTTATTTCAGTCGAAGTTTTAGATAAAAATACCTGATTTTTTGTGAAAATATAAATGATTATATCATTTATGTTCTGGAATATATTTTCCTTTTTTTCCGGTTTTTAGACTTGTAAGGAGAATTCAAAATGTTTGGAGGTGGGTCTGTCGCCTGAATGATGAAAAAAAGGTGGGCACTGTGAGTGTAGCTGATAGACCACGTGCTATCCGGCCGTCCTCCGCTTGAATCTTGTCAATACAGCAAAAGCAGATACTCAAATCAGAGAAGACAGGCGCATAACTCTCGATGAGTTGGCAGAAAACCTTGATGTGAGCCATGGAAGTGCTTACATTGTTGATTCGCTTGGCTTTTCAAAAGTGTGTGCTCGTTGGGTACCAAGAGAACTGACTACTGAACGCAAGACTGACAGGGTAAATGCTTGCACTGAACTTCTCGAACAAAGTCAAAGGGGCAAAATTTTCTTTCAAAGGCTTGTAACAGGATGAAGCATGGGTTCATCAGTATGACCCGGAATCAAAGAAGCAGTCAATGGAATAGCGCTACTGTACGTCACCACAACCCAAAGCGTTCAAGGCGCAAAAGTCAGCTGGAAAAACCATGGTAGCTGTCTTTTGAGATGCTCAGGTTGTCACTCTGGTTGATTTCTTGCCAAGAGGGCAAACAATAAACTCTGAAGCGTACATTGAGACCCTAAAGAAGCCCAGAGCACGAATCCGACGAGTGAGGCCCAACTTACTAATCGACAAAGTCCTCCTTCTCCACGATAACGCCAGACCACACACAAGCATCAGGGCATGGGAGACAATCGCCTCATTCGGGTGGACAACTTTGCCGCATCCCCCATACTCACCAGATATAGCGTCTTCAGACTATCATCTGTTTGGTCCCATGACAGAGGGTTTGAGAGACAAACGCTATTCCAGTGACGAGGAAGTGAAAACTGAAGTGAAGAAGTGGCTCAAAGACAGTCAACAGAGTTTTACAAGTCGGGTACACATGCTCTCATTCGAAGGTGGAACATTGCTGTTGAAAGAGATGGCGATTACGTTGAAAAGTAGTATTGTAATGCACAGACTTCCACCTTCATTTTCATATTTGATTCATGTTCGTGGGTTGGTAAATAAATATGCAAAAAAGAAAATTGCATTACTTTTTGACTCCCCCTCGTAATTCAACAAATAAACTGCAAAAAAAACCGTTAAAACGACAAGATGTAATAAAAATAGCGTGTCCACAACCATCGACAGCATTATGATCATGATCATGATGATTATGAGGAAGATCACCATCACTATATTTACTTTGAAGTACATTCTGCCCTGCTACAGAGGTATGACACTGATTCTAAGCAAAGCAAAGAAAACAAATGATCCGAAATTGATACCAAAACATGTAATAATGCACCTCCCAATAGACAAGACTTAGAAAATAAGCCCCAAGTAGTTGGAAAGAGCTAGAAACCTATACTAGTACACAATTCCTACTTTTTTTAAAATCAAATTTCCAAGAAAGCTTTCTAAGGCTGTTGTGCCACTGCACCCAATTAAATTTTCACAGCACATCATCATCATTTCACAAAATCTTTTTTTGTCAATTTTCAAATGTGGAGAAATTGTTTTTTAGGTATCAAAGCTGAAATCCTTTTTTTCTTCACAAACATCTAGCTTCAAACTGATAAATATATTTTCAATCCTTTCATTACCTCAGTGAGCTAAATTTAGATAAACAGGTATGGCAAAAATGGCAACGGCAAAGAAATTTCTGCGCCTTGAAATGCCAAATAAAAAAACACTCTGAAAGAGATAGAGTCATTAAGCTGAAAATTAGGGATTTTTTACAGTTCATATGCATGTTTATGTGTACCAAAAATGAGAAATTTCTGAGAGGGTGGCTTATAAACTTTAAAACCTGTACTGTTTTAGGAAGGTACGACCCTGGGCCATATGGTTGAAGTATATGTGAGATATTTCTGTTTCATTTAATCTGTACCATTTTAATGCATTGGTATGATGCTGTTAATATCGCAAGTAATCTGTACCAAAAATGAGAAAATTCTGAGAGAGTGGATTACATGACCATGCTGAATTGGCATAGAATACCCACTCTCTTTCCTCTGGTTTCAATTACAGGTCATTCCATCAAAAGCTATGTGTACTTGGGTAAGCTTCAGGCAAAATATGAGCTTACGCAGCCAGACAAACCTCATCTCCATGAGAAAGGGCGACAAGGGCAATATGTACAACGTAAATTTTATAGACACAAGGCATTCATGACTTAAAGACACGCTTTACATTAATTGTCTACAAAATATTGGGTTTATCATGCATTAGTCTAAGATACTTAGGCTTCAGGAGGAAAAACTTAAATTTATAAGAATTACCTTAATTCACATCTACAGCCTTATGAAAAACAAAAATGTCGATTACTTTATTTACCCCAGATTCATTTCTAAAGGCGTAGTTTGCAGTCTCCTCAAACTCAGGTGTTAAAAATAGAAAGAATGATGACCTGTGGCATATTTCAGTTTTGTTTTATTACAGCCGTTTTCAAACAAGGGTAATCTTCATAATTCCAAATAAGCTAAAGTGATGAGCAGTGTTTCGATTTACACCTACTGACAACAACTGATGTGTAGGAAATTCCATAATATAGCTTGACTGAGACAAAAATATGGGTAAAGATGACTAAATTTTTACCCTTACCAACTGTTTTCAAGCTTGCTGTTCAAACTTCTTTTTGTTATATCTATCCCAATCTGACACTAAGATTGGGTGAAGTTTAATAGGAAGTGTTACACGTATTGGTCTAATAACTTTATCTTCAATGTCTGCACATTTTAATGTACTTTGAAGCGAAACAATAAAACGTAATAAGATATTCTACAGCCATATTGTTACAGAAAGAAAAGCACTTAAAAAGCAATAGTATTTCGTTTCAAATTTCGAATCATGTCACCTTGTCAAATAAGACGCAGGAGCTTAATAAGATATCAACGTCATGGCAATCAGCTTATATTTTCTATTACTCTCATCAGAGACTTATAACTCTTGACGGAATAGATAATTTATCCATGGTTTGGCAATGGTGATATAATAGCACCTTTATCCAAAAACGTCTTAAAGTAGAATTGGCTCCATTTAATGAAATTCCAGAGCGGCTAGCTAGGCACTCAGGATTGTATAAACCGAACTTTAAAAACAAGACATGTGAAATAACAACGATTTTGCAGTCTGTATTATTTATTGTCGAAGTTTAAACTTCACTTACTTCATTTCACTTTGGTTATGGTAAGTTCTCCTCTCACACAAGGATCTTGCTCGACTCAGGATTCGTCACAGGAAAGCAAAAGAATAATACCGGAGTGCTTAATTTAAAAAATGACTAGGATCTCACTTAACTTACCCGCAGTATATTGTGCTGAAGGGAAAGAATCACACTATGAATTGTTTTCCACAATCCCAACACAAATATTTTGGTATCTGCGGCAGAAAAAAAGACAAAATACATAACCACAGTATTTTTCTTTCGAAAAAAAGAAATTTGGTTTAGACAAGGTATTGATTCTGAATGGATTTTACGGGTTTGTGAAAAGCAGCCACGCTACTTGGTCCCTCTTACATGGAAAGTTCTCCCTCTACCTGAAGGTATTTTCATTGCCTAGTGTCTTGATGACTCTTGCTCCCACAAATTAAAAATAATGTTTGCCTCTTTCTGCTGCTGTTGTCACTGCCATTGCACTTAACGAAACCTCTGTAGCGGTCATGATTTCATGTGCCTCATCGTTTCTGTTGTCACCAAATTTTTCAGGTGCCTATCGTATCTCCAAAACATTGGATTGTCTTTTCCTAATTGACTTTCTAAGCTCTTATTTTGTTGATTCTCTCTAAATCGTCTTACATAGTATGATCTGTGTACCAAAAATTTAATACTCTTCTAAAAAATTAAATTTAACGTATTAACGACCGAAGCCATAAAGTTCCATTTAAAAATTAAAAACTAGTTCATCAGTCATCATTTGTTGGAAAGAATAAACTGATGTGACAAGAAATGTCACTGCTGGCCATACCGCCCATGAGTACAAATAAAGGTAGAAAATCAAAGTTCCCTGGAGAGGATTTCAATCAGAGTCTACAGTTAGCATTGTGCATTGCTTTACCATACAAGTCATCGCAACTATGTTCTCAATCTGATTATTTTGGCAATTAATTATTCTAATTGATTGCGCTACCTTTCTCCAGAATCCTACTGTTGATCATTCCACCCAAACTATGTAAAAAATGATGAGGTTTTAATGAAACCATGAATTCGTTTACAGGCCAGAAACATCACATTAAGAGGTGATGTTTTTATCCTGCAAAGGAGTTATGAAAAGAAGACATGAAAGGAAGTCATCAAAGCAAGTCATGAAAGGAAGTCATCAAAGCAAGTCATGAAAGGACGTCATGAAAGGAAGTCATCAAAGGACGTCATGAAAGGACGTCATGAAAGGAAGTCATTAAAGGACGTCATGAAAGGAAGTCATAAAAGGACATCATGAAAGGAAGTCATTAAAGGACGTCATGAAAGGAAGTCATTAAAGGACGTCATGAAAGGAAGTCATAAAAGGAACTAATGGAAGGTAGTCATAAAGTTTACTTTCGTATCAACCATTCCATCCATCTCCTTTTAGGTATAGCGACATGCATACTCTTCACCCCTTCTTTCTACACATCCATATAGATTCAATNAATCAAAGGACGTCATGAAAGGACGTCATGAAAGGAAGTCATTAAAGCAAGTCATGAAAGGACGTCATGAAAGGAAGTCATCAAAGGACGTCATGAAAGGACGTCATGAAAGGAAGTCATTAAAGGACGTCATGAAAGGAAGTCATAAAAGGACCTAATGGAAGGTAGTCATAAAGTTTACTTTCGTATCAACCATTCCATCCATCTCCTTTTAGGTATAGCGACATGCATACTCTTCACCCCTTCTTTCTACACATCCATATAGATTCAATTTTCTTTCTTGTGCCTTTTCAGGTATTTTGTTATATTTAAGCGCTCCTCTACTTTGTAAGTTTCTAGCGCTGTCCGATTTTGCTACTCCACAAATTCATTTTAACAGCCTTATCTCTACCACATCCAACGTCTTTTCTTCCAATTTTTCTACTAACCATCCTTTAGCTGCAAATGTTACTGGCCAATTGAAAACTTTATTATTAACCTTACTAATAACTTTCACATGGATTCTTTTGTCATTTCTACTATCCCCTTTCGATTTTTTCCATACAGATGGCATATTTTTTCTTCACTTGTTTGTGCATAACCTACAACCTCTCTTAGAAAGAGTTGCGGTCATCAATGACATTTACATTTCTAATATGGAGTAATGCAAAATTCGGATGGACGTATACACACAATTCAATATAAATAGGTTTTTTACCAAGAAACAAAAAAGGTACAGAGGAGTGATAAAAATACTGCGAAAAATGTAAGATACTCAAGTACAAAAATAAATATTCTTTAATAGGTTTGCTCAACAGCATGACACCAGCACTCTATTCCAATAGGACTTTAATATTTGGAATTCTGTTAAAAACAATGTGCCGTTTTATGGATACTAGCACACGCTTGGTTTCACTAAGGCACAAAATAAGTCACTTGTTTCATTTCCAAGCATAATGGAATGTTGTTTACAAGTCAAATATATTAAAAGGGGCCAAAAAATGATTTAATGGTAACTTTTCATATTATTAGAGCTTCAAAACCGAGCGAGACCTCTGATCCAAAAGTTTAAATTCTGAAGTACCATGAAAAAACACAAAAGTTAGCATAACTTTCTAAAGATAACACTGGTATTGCAAATAACTAAATTTTTACCACACTTTTCAAATTAATATCAAATTCTGTACATGTTAGCATAGGTGCTCCCAATGTCAGTGTCATTGATGAAAAAACAATTATCCTACCGTTCTGTAATATCTCTTTCAAGCATTCTGTGATGCGTTCCGGGCTATTCAAAGCTGGGTCTCTTAATGTTGACAAAACAAACTCTTCTAGTGGAGAAATATCATTATTCATCTGTCTGTGGAGAACAAAATTGTTATTTGCAAATATCAGTTCATTAAACACAGGGAACAGAACATAAGCTAGAAAAACTGGAATACACCTTTTTATTTACTCAATCATTTCCATGTTTCGAGTAGTAAACAAGGTTAAGTAAAATAAATCAGCAATAGCATATAAATATAAATGACATTTGTAAAAGTAAGAGCTCTAGGGTAAGGTGTATAAAAAAAGGTTTATAAGATAAGGTATATGGGGTGCGGTGTACGAGGTTTGGTGTACCACGCAAGATCTATGGATATATGTATATGGTATCATGTGCGAGAAAAGGTGCAAGGGTTAAGATGTTTGAGGTAGGGTCTACGACATAAAGTGCATAGGGCAAGATGTAGGGACTACGTTGTATGATGTGTTGTTGGATGAGGTTACGTGTATGAAGTAAGTATACATGGTAAGTTGTACATGAAAAGGTGTATAAATTATGGTGTGTTATGTGTGGAGTACGAGGTACAGTGTTTGAGGTAAAATATAAAAAATAAGGAGTTAAGGTGTATAGAGTACGTGTTTGGGTAAGGTATAAAAGACAAGATGTTTGAGGTAGGGTGTAAAAAAAAGGTGCATTAGGTAAGGTATGGAGGATGCTTTTGTGGTAAGGTATAAAAAGTAAGATGTTTGAAGCAAGGTATATACGATATGGTGTTACATAGTGTATGAGGTAACGTGTATGAGGTCTGGGGTATGAGGTAAAGTGTGTGAAGTAAGATGTACGAACCAAGATATTTAAAGTTAGTTGCATCAGTTATATCTTAAAAAAACAAGTGGAAGATTTGGTGGCAAAAATTCTGTGGACAAGCTCTTTTCTAAGTCGGTCATCTTAAATCATCGCAAACGAATCTAAAACATCTACAGAACTACCATCAATAAAAAGCATCACCAAACGTCATTTATGCTACTTCGTCTAGAAATGCCCGGATAAAGAAACATGTAAACAGTTTGAAAACAACTACGAATCATCACAACATCGAACTGTTACAAGAAAGGATAGTGCTCTATTGAGAATTCCCAAAGTAAGAACTGAATATAAGAGAAAAGATCTCTTTTCTTCAGTGGTGCTAAGGCTTATATTGAACTACATGTTAAAAAAGATAAACAAACGATATATAATTTCATAATTTTGTATACTTTTATATATTTTGTATATTTTTTATATATTTTGTATATTTTGAGTCTAGGCTCTTTTCAACGCAATTTAAGTCTTCTTAGTATCAAGTTTATTTCAAGTCCAAGTTTTAATGCTCAAATCTTAGTCCATTTTTATCCTTTTAAATATTGTTTCTATTATATTTAAACATTGTTTATACTTTAATTTATCCTTTTTATGTACTTAATTTAACAGAACCCACACTGCTAACAACATCCATATTTGGTGCAGTAGTTACCCTGTACAAATATCTGAACTAAATAAAAGAATGGATAAATAAATAAACAAATAGACACAACGGGCTGGCAATTTTTTTTCAATGCGGTGAAGTATGAAAGCGGGATTTTTTTTGTACGATACTGGCGGTGGGATAAGGGCAAACCATATACGCGGTGAACAAAACAAATAAAATATGTATCGTAAAGGATAAATGTTATGATTTGTCCTCCTGAAGAGCGAAGCGAACCAGGAGGCCTATATTCTTGCGCAGTTTTTCCGCCAAAATCTATGTTCTATCCTGTACCAGGTGGTGGGTGTTTATTCACCCGAATTTTGGGGCGCACGGCCTGGTTTTTAGAGCTATTGCAACAAAACTTGCTATGGGTATGCATTGCCAAAAAGCACATCTTTTTTATTAATTATATGCCTGACATCTCAATTAACTATTGAGTAATTGAGTAATTACAAGTCACTTATAAAACAAAACTTTGTTATTTGAATAACAAACTTAAATTCTTGAAATATGATTAGCAGCAATTACCCTGCGCAAATCAGTGTTCTACTTGGAACTTCAGTAAAGACAGCACACGTATCACATTTCCAACATCATTTTGTTAAAGTTTGAAACAAATAAGCAGTGAGACTAGTGCTGTTGAAAATTAAGAAAAAGATGATTGTGGTTGAATTGTAGGACGAGGTGGGTCAGATAGTACCATACCAAGTTTTCGCTTGAACTCAATTTTGACAACCAATCAGCCACATTTATAACTCAGCTAAAGGCTCATCTCATCATGGGTAACTGAAAGCAATATATCAGTCCCAGTAGCAGGCCCTGCGAATGAGCCAGCTGATACCTGATAAACACCAAGGTCAAAGTATCAGTAGGAGGGTCGTATAGTCCTAGTGTTAAAGGAGAATTAACATTCTGTAATATGTAAGTTAAGCCAGTATTACAGTGCTTCAATATGGGAATTAACTAGGGGAAAAAAGCTTTACTTGACATGTTTCCTGAAAGAAGATACCAACAAAGAATATTGGTTAACACAAGGAAACAAAAAGCTAAAATAATGACCTATGTGAAATGATGGGCCGTCGCTCATAGGTTAGTGCCGCTGCACTGTAACTAAGAGCTTCTGAATTCTATTCCATGAAGTGGAAAAAGCTTTGTAGTATTAGCAAAAAGAGCCTGTGACTAGATCCACGTAGGACATCCTGAATGAAGGAAATCCATAAAATACCTCACTGCTTCAATGAAGTCCCTCTGACGGTCTCCGCTTAAAAATAACTTCACATACTACAAAGTTAAACCTTTATAAAAACATTAAATTTAATGAACTTACCCCCAACTCGATGCTCGTAAGCTTCCAGTAATCCATTCCCTCAAGAGTGGAGACAATAATACTCGTACATCGAATGCATAATACTTGTCTGGTATTGAATTCCAAGAATAGATATAGCTGAAGAGGAAGCAAATGGGGGTACAAAAGTTCCAACTTGATACTTGAAGANTTTCCAACATCATTTTGTTGAAGTTTGAAACAAATAAGCAGTGAGACTAGCGCTGTTGAAAATTAAGAAAAAGATGATAGTGGTTGAATTGTAGGACGAGGTGGGTCAGATAGTACCATACCAAGTTTTCGCTTGAACTCAATTTTGACAACCAATCAGCCACATTTATAACTCAGCTAAAGGCTCATCTCATCATGGGTAACTGAAAGCAATATATCAGTCCCAGTAGCAGGCCCTGCGAATGAGCCAGCTGATACCTGATAAACACCAAGGTCAAAGTATCAGTAGGAGGGTCGTATAGTCCTAGTGTTAAAGGAGAATTAACATTCTGTAATATGTAAGTTAAGCCAGTATTGCAGTGCTTCAATATGGGAATTAACTAGGGGAAAAAAGCTTTACTTGACATGTTTCCTGAAAGAAGATACCAACAAAGAATATTGGTTAACACAAGGAAACAAAAAGCTAAAATAATGACCTATGTGAAATGATGGGCCGTCGCTCATAGGTTAGTGCCGCTGCACTGTAACTAAGAGCTTCTGAATTCTATTCCATGAAGTGGAAAAAGCTTTGTAGTATTAGCAAAAAGAGCCTGTGACTAGATCCACGTAGGACATCCTGAATGAAGGAAATCCATAAAATACCTCACTGCTTCAATGAAGTCCCTCTGACGGTCTCCGCTTAAAAATAACTTCACATACTACAAAGTTAAACCTTTATAAAAACATTGAATTTAATGAACTTACCCCCAACTCGATGCTCGTAAGCTTCCAGTAATCCATTCCCTCAAGAGTGGAGACAATAATACTCGTACATCGAATGCATAATACTTGTCTGGTATTGAATTCCAAGAATAGATATAGCTGAAGAGGAAGCAAATGGGGGTACAAAAGTTCCAACTTGATACTTGAAGATTACTATTAACAACTTTAAAAAAATATGTGAGAGAAACCTTTTTGTGCATTTCCTCTGTGGCATCACTATTAATTATAAAAGAGAGAGAGAGAGAGAGAGAGAGAGAGAGAGAGAGAGAGAGAGAGAGAGAGAGAGAGAGAGAGAGAGAGAGAGAGAGAGAGAGAGAGGGGGGGGGGGGGAGAAAAAAAGAAAAATAGGAGAATAACACATTGTGTGAAAATAAAAAAGAGTAAGCAAAATCAATCACAAAAACACAAAATAAAAATATATACATAAAAAGAAAATAACAAAAAGAAAAAAAAAAAAAAAAA
>RDPX01000122.1:345239-362302 GCA_003991215.1 Morbakka virulenta
AGAGAGAGAGAGAAGAAGAGAGAGAGAGAGAGAGAGAGAGAGAGAGACAGACAGACAGAGACAGGGGGGGGGGGCAGAATGACAGATAAATAGGTAAATACGTCATTGTCTGTAACTCAAATAGAATGAGGCCAATTACTCCCAGAAACACTAAATAAATTTCTCTACATATAATGCAAATGGCTTTAATGCAAATCAAAAAAAAAATTCTACTTTTTCATTCATAAAACAGTAAGTCACGTATGGCTACAGCAAAATTGGCACGGAAAACGTCTATTTATTTTCCTGCTAAAAAGACATTATCCTGGTAAGCATTATTGCTGTGATTTGACTTGGTAACATGATGTAATCATACGCGCTATTTATTATACAACCTACAATCAAGAGCAACGAAACAAAATCAAATCAAAATCACCAATAGAAACTTTAAATACAGAGCAAAGGGAACTAATAAGAGGTTGACTTAGACTAAGAGGTTGGATTGACTAACATTGGCTTACCTGATTTCCTGTAAAGGACTTTGAGTGGCAGGTATGATCTGGAAGAAGGAAGTGTGAATTAATTAGTTAGCAAGCTATTGACGCCTGCAATAGTTTGTAAAAATAGTTAAATAATCTATTTGTTTAAACCTGTATACTGCCATAAGAAACTAGCCGACAAGAACTTTTATCCAAGCATGTACGTTAATAATATCAGTCATGCTGTTGAGTGCGAACCATTCAAGAAAGAGGTTTATCTTTAAGTACTACTGTTACCTAAGTACTGTCCTGTTCCCTTTTTGCTATGACAGTTACCTCAATTTCCATATATTGTTGAGTTTGATCATAACTGCACAAAAATTGGGGGAATGGGATTATAAGGAGCTGGGATTAAAAACCGTAAATCTATTGGACGATCAGAAATCCTCCAGCGCTCTAACCCATTACTAAGTTTGATCCTACAAATGAATTTTGCATTCAAATAGTTAAAAAGCAACAAAAATATAGAGCCATATGATTACCGATTCACTGCCTATCCTAAATGTTACATAACCAGTGACTAATATCCTGCCATGATCAAATAAAAATTTCGCGCATCTTTTGCCAAAAGGTCCAGATAAACAGGTCGCGGGCGATAAATTCAATCGGAAAAAATATAATGGGGAACAAAGAAAGCAATTCTCATTGCGTAACCGCTGTAGTCATGATTTCGAAACAAATCCTTCGGTCCCCACTTAAAATTAACTAAAATTTAAAAATTTGAAAAAAACTTAACAACCAGGTTTCCTTTCAGTATATGTCTCTTACTTTAGATATCGTATTGCCGATCCTATACCTTATGCTAGCAATCTCACAGCCAGAATAGCTCGCAGTCGACATACCTAAGTCAACTTTAACATGCTTTATAGTGCAGTACCTCGATGTACCTTTAGTTTAAAGTGTTGAATATCCTAGAGTCTACTGCCTGAAGAAATGCATTAAAAGCGCAAGTCATTTTAGTCCCTAAATATTAAGCAAATGAAACAATAGGTTTTTTAATTCTCATCCTGACACTGATTGTCGAAAGAACTTGATCTATACCAGAGAAGAGGTAGCGTTATCCTTAATTTTTAAATGCACATAAAGCGTGTTATATTTCGTAAATGGGCCTAATTTTTATTACTTAATACAACATAACTAGAACATATCATATAGCTAAAATAAAATATAGAAAAAAATAAAAATGACGTCAAATACATCAGCTGGATCATTCTTTTTTACCTACGTATGCAATCAGATCCACGCTGGGCTGACATTTGTTTCGTTTTTGAATTCTTTACTGTACACAATAAAGCAGCTGGATTTTGTATCGTAGTTTATTTCAATTCCGGGAGGTAAAGATTTATCAAAACAGAACTCTTGCTCTTGTTGATACAAAATTGTTACTAAGGTAGAAAGTAGCAAAATTTGATACAGCGGTAAGGACGGTAAGTCTGATAAACACCCGTCAACAACTTGGTATATAGCAGGCAATATTTTTGACTACAAATCCCTATAAAACATCTGTAGTGCACTTCCGCCTAAACTTTCTGACGAATGCAAAGAGAAAAGTTACTGATTAACAGTGACAGATCTCTGAGCAGGAGGTACAATGGAGCAAAAACCGAATATTACTGCTGGTTACTTTTGGATCCGAAATGAAAAATAAGCTTAGAGATGGGAGCAAAAGCGAAAAATTTTGACCAGAACTATAGACTAGAATTTTTCGAGATTACAGAAAACAACTTTTTACTGCTGTTTCTTCTTTATTTACTCGCCGATCAACTTTCGCGTCTACCCGTTTGATCTATTTCGCGGTTTTAAACTTTTGAATGCCATGTTCTGATTTTTTTGTGATTGACCGGCAATTTTTATATATTTCTATCATTGTTAAAGCTCACTTTCAGTGAATTCGTTATTTATTAAACACAATCCCGGAAAAATAAAAAT
Source organism: Morbakka virulenta (assembly GCA_003991215.1). Lineage (NCBI taxonomy): Eukaryota > Metazoa > Cnidaria > Cubozoa > Carybdeida > Carukiidae > Morbakka > Morbakka virulenta. The sequence continues at coordinate 347,687 of RDPX01000122.1, forward strand.
AACATTGGCAATGTATTAAAAAAAGATTAAACTTTATGCAATACTCCGTACCCATATACGAGATCTATTTCCAAATACACTGGCCTCCGATGTTTTAAAGGTCAAGCTGATTCTAGGGTAGTTTGTTTGCAAAATCCAAAAATCATACTCATTTTGTCCAATCAGGCCAAATTTTTGAGATACGAGGTTGTTAAAGAATTGTTATTAAAGCCCTTTAGTGCCATTTATTACCTTTAATTTTGGATTTTGTGCTTCACAAAAAGCATGCATTTTATCTAACAAACTTCAGAAAATAAAGATTATACATTACACAAAAGCTAATCATGGATAAAAGGCCTTTTTATTGACTTTCTCCTGTGTTGAGTACCCACCACATCTCGTTTCAAACAACAACGGAAGTCCGCAAGGAAGTCCACATCCCACCGGCTTGGAGGCGTTCTTCCATGACAAGAATGTTCTGGTAAAAAGGTTCTCCCTGTTCCTCACTTAAGTCTCCACAGTTTTGAGGGAAACAGTCTAAGTGGGGCCGTAGAAAGTACATTTTGACTGACATGCGAGCCCCTGAATTTTTAAAGTTCTTCGAGGTTGGTGGACTTCCTTCTCGTATTCTGCACTCCGGTTGTTTCCAAGAAAGTTTGTAATTACTGACTTAAGCGAGAGCCAAGCAGACAGCTCAGTTGCACTCAGCACATCATCCAACATCGAGCCGTTCACGAGTTCCCGTATCTGAGGCCCATCCAAATTGCCAGCTTTTTAAAGCTTATCCAAGAAAACGTCGGCTAAAGGAAAGTAAACACTCCGCCTCCCCTGTCCATTGCCTTTACAAAGTTCTTCATAAGTTCCAGTTTGATATGTAAGGGTGGAAGTGACATCTTGTTTGGTTCAACAAGAGGGTGAGACTGAACATTGTGCGAACCAGGTTCCAGGCCTGGTCTTGGCAGCCATTCTTGTCTGATATAATGTTGATCATCAGCCCGATTGTCCCACAAACACAGAATGCATGGATACTTTGTGTACCCACCCTCTAGTCCTGAAACCAATCCAACAACCTTAAGATTTCCACAGATCAACCAACCATGGTCACGGCAGTTCAGAGAAGACAGCAACTGATTCATGTTGTCGTGGGTTTCTTTCATTTGGACAGAATGATAAATTGGAATCGAAGAGTATTTATTTCCATTATGAAGGGAACTGCCTTGAGCCTTCTGCTGGGCGAGTCGATGACAAATCTCTATTCTGCAGCGACATAGTCCATTCCCCATTGATTTTACCAAATCAGTAATGTTGCTACAATAAACCAATAACGAGTCTCTCTGGGTTGTGAAGAACACGCTCTCAATACCAGTTGAATGTAGTTTCAGGTACAAGCAAAAGCGAACACGAAGACGATAACCCAGAAGCTGTGCTGATTTCTTTGAGAGTTTTAAGTTTCGTGTCAGGTCATTGAGATCTGCTTGTTTTAGAGGCACTGGCCGTTCATTCTCTTCTGGCATGCATTGTTCACCCTCTCTTCTGTCATATGTGTTATCAGATCCCCATTCAGTGCTTGAGTCCATTGCAGCATCTGGCTCGGTAACAGGTAGGTCTGGCCCATGAGGGACTGGTCTTACGGCAGGCGGAACATAAGGACACTAAGCACAATGCTTGTTCTTGCGATTGATTCTTTGAAGATTACTCATGCAAAAATAGCAGTCTGTCACGTGATCTTTACCCCCTCTCTGCACCATAGGAACACCGAATGGCAAAACTATTAATTTGTTTTTACTACAATCAGGCAAGTTCTCAACACATGTTTTGCAGCTAACATGGGGAGTAAATGGCTTGTCCTGGTTTCTAAGCTCAACTCCAAAGAACCTATCAGGATGATTTGTACATTTGCGATGTCTCTTGATTTAAAATACTAAATAGAAACACTATATCTGTTCCTTGCGATTTCAAGTCACATTGACTGGAGTTCAGCTCTAAACAATAAACGACCATCTAGGTGTATATAGAAAAAGTTTCACTGTCCCAAAGCTAAAAGACAGACGCAATTTCGATTTCAGATTGTAGCTACTCCAGTTACGTTTTCTATATAAAAACAATGACTGAGCCAACTACAGCCTTATTTCTCTTGAACGGAGTACTATTTAAGGCTCAAAACGTGCATTAATCATATCTCAAAAACTTGACCTGACCAAAGAAAATGGATGATATTTTTGGATTCCGCGCACCAAAAAAAAAGGCACACAAATCAGTTTAAAAGCCTTCCACCTTTAAAGAAAGTCTTTAAACGCAGCCCAGTGTTATTCAAGCCTTGGCGATAAATGACAGTTTGCTAAAGAAGCATAAAATATAGATTAAGAAAAGTGAAATAATCCACTACATGGGTTACGTTTACGACAAATAGCTGTAAAGAAATTCTCTTGATTCAGATTATGTATAATTTATACTTCAATAGTTAATTAGCTAATATCTCTTTCTTAGCACAAATTTACATGAAAAATGATACATGGAGGGTCAGCAAAGTCATGGATATCAAAAGTACGATACAATTTTATATGATTAACTAGCTACAAATCAGGTGAATTATAACGGTTTTTTAAAAAGGAATTCGTCGTGAAAACAATTCTTCTAGTGCCCTTTTTTTCCCTTTTCAAATGAACTCCATACAATAATAAACCAACCACGCACAATGTCTGTTCCAAATTATTCAAGCATTTACCAGGAAAGACAATTAACTGATGAAACATAAAGTTTTAAAACTTGCCTTGTCAACAATTTCCTGTTGTGACGTTTCAGGGCAATCAATCTCCTTAAAACTTTAAAAAAATCAGTCATTTAACTGGGCAGTACAATTAAAAGTAACTTCGACGAACAAAAAATAATACAACATGATGTAAGCAAAACCTAGCTCTGGTAATAAATACTTGTATTAAGTTTGACAGAGTAGCTGCCGAGGTCAGCAAATGGCTATTAAGACGACAGCTAATGCTGCCAAACTCCGAACCGGGATTCAGAATCTATTAAAATAGATATAGTGAGGGTGCCAAAAGATTTTGATTTGTGAGGGTTAAATTAAAGAACAATGATTCCAATATATAATTTGTGTGGCATTTATCATCTCTTTCTGCACAATACACCCATTTTTGTCAATTACTTAATTATACTTCCTTGTGGTAACTTTAATGGAAGGATGAACTAACACTTATTTTCCGAATATTTGCAGCAGTATCCAGGGTCCTCCACTTTCAGCATCAAGAGCTGACTAAATAATGGAACATTCCTTGCGTAATTTAAGCAAAAGCCGGAGATTAAAACCCTAAAGCGTATTGTTTTCCGATTCTGTGGTGTGAAATTCAATAGCAATTGGAATATGGACTATAACTGGATTTTTAATATACCTTAATTAAGAAGTTGTCATTGAGACACAAGTTTAACTGCTGAAAAGTTCTTCAAGATACTAAAGATTATAAAATTATCAAAATTTTATACAGCTGGTGTCGATTGTAGGTTTTTGTTACATGTGTTAGTAATTATTACCTGGGGATGCAAATGCGGCTCCAAAGGTTAGAAAAGTATCAGTATGCATGGTATTCCCCTAGCAGTAAAATTTCTATTATAAATACAAACACTCTATTCCCCCAATACCTTTCTATTACAGATAAAAACTCTCTATTACTGAACAAATTGGTCCGGTTCTTATATCTTTCCTATGCCAAAACCTTGATTCTATGATTAAGAAATTGACTCCATTACTAGTAGTTGACTGGGTTCTGCTGTTACAGCTACACTATCACCCAAGTTGATAATGCACTCCAAGAATGACAAAGGGCATTTCATCACTTCACAGTATTGGCTAGAAATCCAACTATGTTAGTGTTGAGTTTGGAAGCTACTACTGATTTGCTACACATTTTCATTTAAATATTTATTGTTTCCTATTTTTCTGCACCTTGGTGAAACTCAAGCCAATATTTGCATTTTATTGCTTTGCATTCGTATATTTCCCAATCATTTTTACTACTTAGATTACATCCAACAAAAGTGGTACAGTTTATTTCTTTGTTATTTCGTTGCAATATTACTAGACATCTACTTTTTCTTCAATTTAACATCAAATTTTAATGACCAAATATTATCTTTCATCAATTCACACTAAGGTTAGGTAAGTCAATGTTTTGGAATTCGATACAGGGATTAAATGCTCTGAGTTTTAATGAGAAGATAAAGTGAAAAGTGAAGGTGCCTCTAAAGCCTAAATTTTTAAGCCATTAGAATCAGGTGACTCTTTTTAGAGAAAAGTCAATGTGGAAAGCCAATTGTTGAAGTAACGTATATCAATTGTGCATCATTTAGTAACTATAATTGATAATTTAGTAAAGATCAACTGTCATACATAAGCAGGAATACTTACCTTTTAAATAAAATATTTAATGAATTCAGGTCTGCCTCACCTAAAATTTAAAAGTATTTACACACTACACAGTTTAAATATGTTGCAATAATTATTGAGGTCAAGGAAAAATTGTGAAATTAATACTTTTATTAGAATGTATTACTATACAGAACAAAAGCAAACATAGACTACCATTGTCTGCAAATCTGCAGTGTCCGTCATGGCAGAAGTTTAATACAAAAAAGTAAAGAATTAATAATCTCACTGAGTATTTCTTTATGTTCAATATAATTAGTGGCAGAATATGATGTTTTAACTGACAAACTCTTCGTCATGCGCCTATCAAACCAATAGACAAAAGAATATCTATGGAGGATCTGGTGACAGAAACTAACCGATGAAGGGAGGGGAGCAAAACAATAAAAAAATTCAAAGCATCGAAACCCAACAATGAAATTAAGGGGTACCGTGAGGGGTGGGATATGTATACATGAAACAGTGGGCTACAGGAGGGCTCATTACTTATTTATGGAGATAATCATGGGGAAAAAATAAGCAAAGGGAATATAAAGAGACATCTATTAAACATCCATCTACTTGTATTTTGTACAATACAAGTAGATGGATGGGTGGATCGATGAGGTTGATTTAAGGCCATTGGATAAAAAATGGGTGCCTGGTGTGACAGTTGCATGGATAAATAAACTAATTAAAAATTGTTCTGATAAATGTTCCGAACAGTAGGTCAAGAGATTGCCAAGCAAAACCATACAGTGGACTGTCATCTATGTCCTAAACATAGCCTTTTAAGCTTTACTTTGCTTTTTTATTTAACATAAGAAAACATGTCTTAAAGTAAACACTCACAGTGACACTTACCAAGCAATACTGGTATAACAGAGGTTGATTTCTTGTAATAGTAATGTGAAGGTCTTGGAAGCAACTACAGTTAATAAAAATTAAAGTGTATGAATATAATATTGGTTGATAATTTTAACATTAACAAAAATCTTTCAGAGCAGCCTGAGATGTGCTGGAGTTCTCAGAACTCTTCTACAACAGTATTTTCTCAGAGTGAACCAAGGCTAAGCATAGCAGCTCAACTTCAAATTCCAATGATCCAAGCCTTCGATCCACAAGGAGATCCCAACACATTCTGCCAGAAATGGGATAGATGGTTTCCAGTATTTCATTGTAGCATCTGGAATAACAAACAACCAGAGAAAGAAAGCTCTATTGCTACACATGATGGAGACTGAATCCCAAGAACTTTTTGAGTCACTACCAAACAAAGGTGAAAATTATGATCAAGCTGTAGCAGTATTGAATGCATACCTTGTACCTAAGAAAAATGTTACATTTGAACGATCAGTTTTCAACAATCTCATCAAGAGTCGCAAGAAACTATTGAACAATACATCTGCTGACTCAGAAAACTAGCCCAGGACTGCAATTATGGTGAAGCATTAAATGACCATATTTGAGACAGAGCAGTATCAGGATGTAAAGTGACAAAGTATCATGAAAAACTGCTAGCAGAAAAGGACTTAACTCTCGACAGAGTGCCTGAAATCGGATGGTCCATGGAAGCCAAAATACAACCTAGACATATTGAAAAGTCAAATATTAACAACAATANAAAACAGAGTGAATCACTCCAACTGCCATCAGGTACATGGGCATGGAAACAATCATAACAATTATCCTTCAAGAAGGGGAGGATCAAACAATCAATATCAGCCTGGCAACAACCAAAATCACTCGAATCAACAATGCCCCAACAACAATTTGTCAGATAGCTGTTGTATCCTGTGCAGACAATGCTGAGCAATCAGACACAGAGGAGACGATTGTAGGAGATTGAAAATTGCAATGTCCAACAAGTGTAATAAAAATGGGACATTTTCAGCAAATGTGTAATACAAAACATAGTAGTCATCACAAACAACCATCTGTGAATCAGATATCCAATTCTGCAGAACCAGACCCAGTTGGTACCAATCAGCAATCAATGAAGCAGTATCAGAAGGGAATCGATTTCAGGACATAATTGGAGGCAACAACTCACCACTGTATACCATCTACTTACTACTTACTGCACGGTTTTATGTCTTCTTTTCCCAGCATCTTGGGTTTGACACCTTTTTGTCTCTTCTGTGGTGGAGTTGATGGCACTTCTCCATGCAAACGATCAGCAGCCAGTTCCTCCTTGATGTTCAGTGAGGCAAGGTCAAATTTGATGTTGTCCATCCAACTCTTTTCAACCACGGAATTTGCCTTCCACATCAGAGGTGAGCATTCTGCCCAGCCATAACTCTGGGTCCATTCATTTGATGTGGCCAAACCATCTCAGTTGCTCCCTCCTGAGAACCACTTCCAGGGATGAAATTCTGAGACAAGCTCTCAATTCAGTCATGGGAACTTTATCAATGATCCTAGTTCCACAAATCCATCTTACCATGACGTTATCATTTTGCATTAACCTGTGGAAGTCATCCACTGTGACAGCCCATGTCTCACAGGCATGGAGCATAACACCACTAACACCAGCAGTGGAGACACGTCCATGAGATTTCAATGGGATGCCTTTGTTAGAGAGAATGGGAAGAAGCTCTCTAAATTTCTTCCATGAAGATTGCATTCTTACTGTAAATGCATCTGTACAACCTCCGTTGTTTCCTACCATATCCCTAAGATAACAAAAGGTTGGAANGTATACCATCTACTTACTACTTACTGCATGGTTTTATGTCTTCTTTTTCCAGCATCTTGGGTTTGACACCTTTTTGTCTCTTCTATGGTGGAGTTGATGGCACTTCTCCATGCAACACGATCAGGAGCCAGTTCCTCCTTGATGTTCAGTGAGGCAAGGTCAAATTTGATGTTGTCCATCCAACTCTTTTCAACCACGGAATTTCCCTTCCACATCAGAGGTGAGCATTCTGCCCAGCCATAACTCTGGGTCCTTCTTTTGATGTGGCCAAACCATCTCAGTTGCTCCCTCCTGAGAACCACTTCCTGGGATGAAATTCCGAGACAAGCTCTCAATTCAGTCATGAGAACTTTATCAATGATTCTAGTTCCACAAATCCATCTTACCATGGCGTTATCATTTTGCATTAACCTGTGGAAGTCATCCACTGTGACAGCCCATGTCTCACAGGCATGGAGCATAACACCACTAACACCAGCAGTGGAGACACATCCACGAGATTTCAATGGGATGCCTTTGTTAGAGAGAATGGGAAGAAGCTCTCTAAATTTCTTCCATGCAGATTGCATTCTTACTGTAAATGCATCTGTACAACCTCCATTGTTTCCTACCATATCCCTAAGATAACAAAAGGTTGGAACTGCTTCTAAGGTGACACCATCTATCACAAAATCTTCTAAAGCAGGTGGCGGTGTCGGATTCCTGCAGGCTTGACATACAAAGGATTCATCTTCTTTCAGCTTGCCTACGATGCCGGACCACTTCTTGTGGATCCAGAGTGTACCAGTGGAGCAGTAGATCGAGTTGCTGCCAGTGCCCTTGTTGCAAACCCCACATGACCACTTGCCTGTCTTCTGGTGATCAGTGATGCCCAGTTGACAGTAGAGAACTTTAGTTTTCTTCATGTTGACACACAGTCAATAATGTACATTCTGAAGTACTTATAGACTCTGGCTCTTCCAACAACATACTCAATGAGACAGCATACCAATCACTTTCACCAGAACTGAAACTGAGCAGACTGTATTCTTGTATATACCCATATAGTGCAACACAGCTTATCTCCACATTAGGAACATTTTGTGCCTCCATATTAGCTAATGGACAGAACATCAATACTGATTTTATAGTAGTAGAAGGAACGTCAAGATCCATACTCTGAAGGGAACAGCAGAAAGTCTTAACATCCTTCATATTGGACCTCCACCACAAACTGAAACCATTAACTCTCTAGCAACATCATGTGAACAGTACCATTCCAAAGTAATTCACTGCTACTCTGAACTTTTTGAAGGAGTTGGGAGACTTAAAAACTTTCAGCTGAGATTAAACATCAACCAGAACATAGTGCCAAAACAACAGCCTATCCATTGTATACCATATCACTCAAAAGCTAATATATCAAGGGAACTCAAATGCTCCATGACCTAGATATTATTGAACCAGTAGAGGGACCAACCACATGGCTTAACACAGTTGTGGCTGGCTCCAGAAAGAACAGAAAGACGTCTTTGCATTGGCATGAGAAAAGCCAATGAGGCTATCAACAGAGAGAGGCATATTGTTCCAAAACTTGAGGGCATTACAACTGAATTACAAGAAGCAAAGTATTTCTCTAAAATTGATTTACATGCTGGCTACCACCAAATTGAACTAGATGAAAAATCTAGAAACATGTTTGCAACCCATGAAGGGATATTCAGATACAAATGCTTATTTTATGGAGTTAAAGCATTCATTCAAAGCATTCCAGAAACAGATTTAAATTGTCCTTAGAGGTTTAGATGGTGTTAAGACAATATCGCTATATGGGGTCAGACACAAGCACAACATGAATGTGTACACTGTGCTAGAATGCCTTCAGAAAAGCAGACTATGTGTTAATCCTGAAAAAATGTATCTTCTTTGTACAGCAAATTGATTTTGATGGGCATATCCTTTCACACCCCAGCATTTAGCTCAATCTGTCCAAAGTCAAAGCTATTCATTCAATCAAGGAGCCATCCAACATCTCGGAAGTAAGATCCTTAATGGGACTCATGAACTACTGTCTCAAATTTGTGCCAAACCATGCAGCAATTACTGAAGCAATTCATTGATCAACCAAGAAAGCAAAACCATCCATATGGGGTCCAGAACAACAACAACAAGAATCCTTCAAAATGCTGAAAGAAAAACTCTTGTCATCTCCAACACTTGCCTTCTATGATCCTCGTGCAGACACCAAAGTCATCACAGATGCCAGTCCATTTGGACTAGGAGCAGTCCTCCTCAAAGAACAATCCAGTGGTGAATACCAACCAATATTCTACAGATCCAGATCACTGACCAATACAGAATTGTGATACAGTCAGACAGAGCAAGAGGCACTGGCAGTATTATGGGCCTGTGAACACTATCACTACTACCTGTATGGCCGCTCATTCACTGTTGAAACAGATCACAAACCATAGCTGTTGCTGTTGCTGTTGTCATCCAAATTGCAAAATCCACCTCCTCGTATGCAAAGATGGCTATTGCATCTATAAGCATACCAGTATAGTCTAACATACATTCCAGGTAAACAAAATGCCACAGACATCCTATCATGCAGCCTGCTCAAATCAACTGGTGATGAAAACCCAGCAGACCACTTCATATTGACTACTGTCCAACAAGCCATACCTGAATCATTGTCAATTACTGAGATAGCAGAGGAGACCAAAGCCGACAACACCCTGACAACAATTATCAACAACTTGTCCAAAAGCAACTGGTCAAACAATCCAGAAACAAAGGCATTCTGCCAAATCAGAGAACACCTTACAACTACTGATGGTATACTACTAAACGTCAACCAAATTATCATACTGAAAGCACTTCAACAAAAGTCTTTTAAATCACACATCAACGTCATCAAGGAATGGTTTGCTCCAAATTATATCTATGTGAGCATGTCTGGTGGCCAGGAATCAACCATGACGTGGAATTCTTCATCAAATAATGTCATGCTTGCCAAACTGTAACACAAAAACACTCCAAAGCCAAGCTGTTGAATCCCACAGAGCTACCAGAAGAACCATGGCAACAACTTGGCATTGACCTTTAGAGACTGTTAGCCAACAGCACCACATTTAGTTATCCTCAATTACCACTCATGATATCCAGTGGTCCATATCCTCAACAAAGGTTCCACAGCCAACAAAATCATCTACAAACTCCACCAAACACTCTCCATCTTTGGGTACCCTGAAATGATAGTCACCAACAATGGTCCACAGTTCATTGCATCCAGCTTCACAATATTTCTGCAATCAGGGAACATCAGCCACCATAGAGCTCTTCCATACTACACCCCAGGGAATGGAGAAATTGAATGCTTTAACAGAGCCCTGGGTAAATTCCTTCAAACCTAGTATGTCAATTGAACAGACTAGAGAAAGGAGCCAGACTCATTCTTACTCATACCCTGCTCTACAAACAGACTCTGAGAAGTAACCTGCCTACACTCAACAGAAGTCAATTGTCAAACCAACATGTGGTAATAAAGCAGTACATTGACAAGAAACGTCATGCTCAAAGACGTGGTTTCAAACCAGGACAATTAGTGCTGTGTAAAACATGAGAAGGTTTAAATCTCAACCATACTACGAGATTGAACCATACATTGTAAAGGATGTACACCATAGTGGCATAACAGTTTCAAAACATGAGAAGACCTATACTTGCCACACATCACACATTAAACGTATCATGTTCCAACACAAGCAACTGACAAGCACAAAGCTCCAGCTGATGAATACAAAACAGACTTGTACATCAACAATTCATATACACTAATAGTTACTGCCAACCTAGAAACTATCAATGAGGAGGAAGGAGATAGTGTATAAACAGACTAAGATTCAGATTCAATTGACACTATTGCATACATGGAAAATGATGATGATATAAATGAACTTACTCATGACATTGAAAAAGTTGACAATGTTGTAAATGAACTTACTTACGACATCGAGAAAAGAAGTTGAAACAAACCAAAGTGGTTACAAGATTATGTCTGAGTTTTTGATGGGGTCATAGTACATTTTCTTTTGTCAACCCTTAGTTGGTTAGTACTGACTATGCCATCATGGGTTTTTGAACATTTTGTACAGTTTTTCACATTGTTTTTGCACTGTGCCATCACTGTTTGGTTTGTTTTGCACCCTTTGCTCAGGCACCTTTCTCAAGGGTTCTTTCAGATGGCATCCACTTAGGGAAGGATGCAGTGCTTAGACTTTGTTATTTTGCATAGTTTTGGCTACCATTTTTACTTTGTATATTCATGCATTTTTCATGATATCACTCTAGTAGTGGAATAGAATTCTAGCAGCCAAAATAGCCTAATTCCTTTTGTCTCAATTCTCATGTTCTTTGTTTATATCTGAAATATTATGACCAATCTGAGGTGAAACATGACACAACACTTGCATATACTTGCAGTTTGGAGTGATAGAAAATGAAGTTCACTCATCACTTACTGGCTGTATTTACTTTAGAAAATGTATCCCTTAGTAATAAAAAATGTATTGATCAATCAATGTGGTCTCATCTGAGGATTTTGTTAAAAGTGCTACAGGTGGATGATTAAATCCTAACTTAATAGTCAAGAACTAGCCATTACAGGGCCTCAAAAATTCAAAATTTTCTAGGGATATTGCCCTGGGTCACTAGAATCCTACCTGCCTTTTCTACATGCTAAACACATTAAAATTTAGAGTGAGAACAGTGTTCACCAATATGATCAGTAGAAAAACCCCTAATATATGACTGATAGGCTGGCAGTGACATTTTGTTTTTGAAAGAAATGCAAGGCAAGATTGTTCTTCATTCCCTTTTCAAAATATATTTTGACAACACAAGTTTTTCAATGCTTATTGTTGATAACTAAAATGTAAAATCTAACACAAGTACAAATGAAAAGTGTGTTTAGAATTGTTTACAAACTGGGGGCAAGTGGCTGTGATACACAGCTATTTTGTATAGGGAAAACTGTGTGGATCAGTTGAAACTCACAAGATTACAAACTGTGGTGCTTTTGATATAGTGTAAATTGCTGTACCAGCAAGCATTTGTGAACAAACAGCATTACTCACATAAAAATATTACTAACAGATTTAAGTGTATCAAACAGGCTGAGTTATTACATTGATGGCACAAAACATAAAACCTGACAAAAACTGTAAATCCATTTAAATTCAACATGTCATTCACAAGACTTCAAATCTCAGTCTATTATTTCAATATCATTGTATTTGAAAGCAAAATGTAGGGCAATCACTGTTCCAGCAAGCATATGTGAACAAACAACATGTTTATTGACTTCATTCACATTTTATGCTTAGTGTATTCAACAGTTAGAGTTACTATAGTAATGATCCAAGGCAAAATCAATAGACTACTCACATGGTGTCCCTTGTTGGAATGAAATGAAATTTAATGCAGTGAGGATAGTATAAATAGAAAAGGGGTGGAGGCATTTGAACAAAAATTGAAGGAATTGCTGACCTCTTTTAACAAAAAACATCCAATTGTCACATCATTATTCAGGAATTTCTGTTCAACCAATACAAACAAAGAACACAATTCAGCAATATTTGGTAAGGAGTTTTAGGGTAAGTTTTATGAGAACTTTTTTTTCAAAACATTTATTTACATACCTGGATCTTGTAATTCTTTACGCCCAATTCTCTAAGTTTGCAAAGCTGCAGATGTCTTTTTGCATTATGGACTGAAATTCTGTGGCTCTTGTTTATGGGGCACAAAAACTTTTGTTTTCCAATAGTCTAAAATGTAGAAAAGAGTAAACAATTAGCAGAGCCATGTTTTGTGTTTCTAAGTGTACAAGTTCAGTTTCTAGGTCTATAAAATTCACATGAAAAGCTGGCATTGACCCACATTTCTTACCTTTCTCCACTGCTTCCTGTTCAGGTAGTGAGTGTCTGCAAGTTCTTCACTACAGCATGCCACTTGCTCCTATCAAGCACACCCTCCTTCTGTAGGTCACACACTTGTAGGTATCTCTGATTGTGTCGTCCCATCTATTCTTAGGTCTCCCATGCTTACTCCTTCCCATCATCTTCATCTTGTATGATCTTCTCAGATCTAATCAATTCCTTCTCATGAGCTCCATGATTGGTATCACTCCTGCCTCTTTCTGGATGTCTTCCTTTCTCTTATGTTCTTCCAGACTGATACCAAGGCAGTACCTCAGCATCCTCATTTTGCAAGCACTAACTTTGTTGGCCATGGCCTCTTTATTGGCCCAGATCTCACATTTATAAAACAGCACAGAGTGAATGACTGTGGAGTAGATTTGAACTTTCAGCTTCTTTGGGACCTTCTTGTCACACAAAACTCCAAAGAGCTCCCTCCATTTGCCCCATGCCTTGCTGATATGCAGTTCCACGTCTGTGTGACATACTCCCTCCTGGTGCAAGGTAGTGCCTAGGTACTTGAAAGATGTGTACTGGGGTAGGTCAGTCATCTGGTTTAATTTCTATGGTCTCATCCTGATTCAATCTTGCAACCCAGGTGGGGGTAGGTGTCCAGTCTTTGCTTCACTGACTTTAAGGTTGACATCCTCCAGCTTTCCTCTCCATACCTCCAACTTATCTTCCAGATCCTCTCTATTCTCACTCCTCAACACTTGCCACTTTGACTCACATGCTAGTCAAATAATCCTGTTGTTTGATTTTTTTCAATGCAAATATCATGTTTGTCACATAAAAGTATGTGTTTTAAATGAATTTTTAAAAGTTTTACAATAATGCAAGTTTGATTTTTTCCCCCATTTTTCATTCCAAATTAAAAAATGTTTGTACTTTAGAAAAAAACATAAGATAATAAATGTCACAAGTTGTCAGCCACTTCAAGGTTACCACAGCGTGTCTCATTTTGCTATGTATGCAAAATCACTTATCATTCCACACTCATTTTGTAAGGATTGTATGTACTCCACATTTTTTATTGGGAAGCATTTACTGGCATACAGGAGAAAACTGTGTACACAAGCAAGATCCTACCTCTTGCATGAAACCTGAGGAAATGATAGGCATTAGCCTCCCAAACTGTCATCATGCTGCTTTACAATAAGTAATAATACTGGCAAGGCACCATCCCAAAAAACAGATTGTATCACTGAAATAATAGAACCTGTCAACAATGTTGAGTTGATGGTTATCAGTGCTTGCATGATCACTGTGGTTATCAATGCTTTAGAAGATTTTGTGATAGATGGTGTCACCTTAGAAGCAGTTCCAATCTTTTGTTATCTTAGGGATATGGTAGGAAACAACGGAGGTTGTACAGATGCATTTACAGTAAGAATGCAATCTGCATGGAAGAAATTTAGAGAGCTTCTTCCCATTCTCTCTAACAAAGGCATCCCATTGAAATCTCGTGGACGTGTCTTCACTGCTGGTGTTAGTGGTGTTATGCTCCATGCCTTTGAGACATGGGCTGTCACAGTGGATGACTTCCACAGGTTAATGCAAAATGATAA
>RDPX01000122.1:397854-415820 GCA_003991215.1 Morbakka virulenta
AAAACAAGCTATATATACAAGAAATTTGTTGTGTACAAAGTAAATAATTTATCAGAAAGCAATCCTGGGAAAAAAAGAAACAAAGATAGGAATAAAAAAGTTAAAGCAATTGCATCTCTCGAGAGGCTTTTATTCCGCAATTTAAAGCACTTTTCTTTATGTAAAAAGCCCCTTTGTGTAAAAAGTAATTTAGTTAAATAGGTAATAACAATACAATAGTTGTCAGTGTTTAAAAAAATTGAATAGAATGCAGACAGGTTAAGTTTAGCAATTTTTTTCTTGCTTGGAGAGTTGCAATTTCATTAATGAGTAATTATTTTTATTTTTTCCCTCCAGCATTGCAGTTTAAATAAACATGGTTCTTACCAGGAAGGCCAGCAGGAGACCCCCTCTCTCCTCCTTGTTGCAATGTGCATCCAATAGTATACCATGTAATTTCAAAGAATTCTTTTAAAGACTTCTTTTTCTTTTTACTTTCTGCATTGAAGGCCTCGTTATTATGTCTTGGAGCCAGCTGAAGAAAAAATAAACTCAAAGCAAAGACAAACATGGTGATTAATGTTGTAATCCACACAATAGTTGTATATGGCTCAAGAAATAGAAACAGCTTAGATTTATTTACAGTTCTTTTTCTGACATAAGCAACATCCAATTCCATGAAGGGTTTCGTAAACTCCACAACTTGCTGATGCTTGGAATTAACCACCATGGGTGCAAGAGCAATATCTGCCTTCTGTGTAAGAAGATACAAGCAATGGTTAGTTAGATATCTGGTTTTTTTGTTAACTGTCTTTAAGTATAGCAGCACTATACTTAAAGACAGTAGCACTATTTTATATAACTAAAATATAAAAGAATAACATTAAAAGTTATCTGCATAAAAATGAGAGGTTCAACTTTTAAGCTCAAGTTCGAAATGGATGGGGTTCCGCGACTTTTTCAACATCTTATTTAAGGCTACCCGTTTATTCTTTAAAAGAAATTTCTCCGCCCTTCTTACACATTTTCGATTTAATTTATTACGTGCTTTTATGATAAAAAAGTGCACTCGTGGGAAATGCACATCAACACCATTTTTTACAGAAAACTTGATTAATTAGCATCTTCTGAGGCTTGCTTTCGATTTCAGGATAAAGAATTTCGACGAATCACGTAAAAATCCATTAATTGAAAAAAATATTAATCAGTGAGACGTGGTGATGAGAAGGATGAACCTTCTCTTCATATGTTTTTATACGAAAATAATTTCCTTCGTATAGTAATCTTATAATTCTCTTTGAAGGCTTTTAATTTTATATAGCTTTTAATCAGTTCTTATTATATCTTTTATTATATTCTACAGGACAAACATTGATAACAGTATTTATGTAAATATGTAAATAACTGAAGCTTTTATCCTGTATAAATATTCGTAAATAAATAAATAAATAAAATAATACTAGGTGTCCTTTCGATCAAACTGGGAGTGATTTAGAGAATAGAGTATATAGCAAGCAGCTTTTTTCGCAATGAAAAGTCAAATATTTCTAACAACAAAAAGAGGCCATTAGTGGGTTGTTGAAGGAATTTAAGAGGGAATACGACATAGCCGCAGGCTGAAATAGAAGGAAATGAGGTACGATGGAAAGCGACTTGTACCTTTTCCTGATTTGCTCAAACTAATTTACCTCTCTGTTACTTCTCATTGCTTTTTGAAAAGTCAACAATACAGATTTACTTAAAATCTGAAATGGCTTTATGTTCTTTCAAGTCTTTCAATTTTTCATGTTCTTCTTTTATTTATGTATGTTTGATTTTCGATTTTCTCCACTCAATTAAAACTCCCCACAAATACCGGGATTTTTTAACACTTTTAGTCAGAGTTCTCAATCGATTTCAGCCTTCAGTGTATTGAAATATATACTTTCATAACAAATTCCCTGACACCAAGGAGAGAGGAAACTGTCATTATCGTTAAAAAAAAGTGTTTTTGCTAAGTTAGAACTGATATGATAAAAACAGGCTTATTTTTTAGGAACCTTTTAATAGCACAATTTAGATATATTTTAGTAAATTTAGATTCCTTGAGGATAAGAAAGCTACAACTCCAATCAGCAACAAATTAATGCAAAGATAACTTATATTCACATATATAATATATATGTAATATATATATAATTTATATATAATATATATATATAATTTATATGTAATATATATATAATTTATATGTAATATATATATGATTTATATGTAATATATATATATAATATATATGTAATATATATATAATTTATATGTAATATATATATATAATTTATATGTAATATATATATGATTTATATGTAATATATATATAATATATACAGAATATGACACATCTATCCTTGTGATAAAGAAAACATATAATATATTTGGACAGTCACCAGTTGACAATTATTTTGTGATCTTTATCATGTACACATTCTGTACAAAAATCCAAACAGAAGCAGAGATTAACATTAGATACCTTCCAAAAGGCATGTTTACTTAATAAAAATGAAATATTATATTTTTTCAATCATCACCTTGTTGACTATTTCTCCTAGTAAGCCTTTCCAAGTCCCATTGGTTTGCCTGTATCCATATTCATTGTCTTGAACTTCATAAATAGTATACTTGAAACCATAAAGCTTAACTAGTTCCTTCAGGATGTCAATGAGAAATCCTTCGTAATTGCTATTTTCCCTTTTATAGACAAAAGGTTCCTCCTAGAAAGCCAGAATGTATATGAGACAATGGCCAGTGACATTTGATGCTAATGCTTAGTTTCGTTGTAAAAGCTAATAAAACGACCAGGATCTAACTAGAATGCAAACTCAAGTAAAATGTAAAATGGCAACAGCTAGCGTTTCCCGAAACATTGGACACATTATTATATTTTTAGCTATCTTCGTCTTTCAATACTTTTCTATTAACGAAGTGGCATCAGAGCCTATTATCCTCTTTTCAGTGTCCAATCCTTGAATTTTTCCTTCTGCAAATACTTCCATAATATCTATTTTTTTTATCAAGTTACCTTCTTTTCAGTCTTAGTTGTTTTAAGTCGTAGCAAATTCATTTCCTTTGCTCTCCACCATTATAGTCTCTATTCCCTCTCTTTGTGTGTCCTCCAAATGTTCATACCAACTGACTTAATCTATTTTCGCTTACTTTCTGAAAAGATGACCCAATTCTAAAAATTACTCTAATTTTTTCATTTTTTTAATCACGTTACTGTGCCACTCCCAAGGACCAACACCAAATTCATATCTCAGTCACTTCCACATTGTTTTTCAAGCTCTTTTTCGTATAGCTATTCTTGGTAACCTTTTGTAAAAGAGTATACATGTACCCTTATGCCAGAATTTCCATCCAGTCTGTATTTATCTTCTTTACTTCTTGGTTACAATATCCACCACCTTAAAGGTTGGTCCAAGGTGTTTCAAAATTTTCACCTAACATGCCTCAATTCTTTGGATCTTAATTAATTAATTAATCAATTATTTTTTTATTAACTATTAAGTATGACAGGACCAAAAAGATAGCAGTTTATTTCTGATTGGGTTGTAATCCTGTTTAAATAATATAATAATAAATAAATAAATAAATAACTGCAAATAAAAAATAACTGCAAAAAACAACTGTAAGGTTACTTGCGTTAATTTTACCATTTTACCACTACAACGTTGTCACTATAAACATGAAGTGAAATTACCTCAATTTTCTAAATATTTATAAAAGAAATCTGAGAAAAAATTTAAGTTTTAATTAATATTGGAATAACAAATGGCTTCTATGAGCAAAACTGGATTCTTAAGGGAATGACATCGGGTATAAAACAGAGGAAATAAAAACGTGACAAGCATAGTCTTTCTTAAAAGGGAAGTGTGATTACAGTTATATATGAACGATAATATCAAAGAAACACTAGGAGTGATAAAATTGATAGCTACAGGAAGAGAGCAGCAAGACATGAATAGAAAAAACTTGTATGTGTCACCACAGCTTTTTTAAAAACCTCGATGCTTTTAATGACGCAATAAATAGATTTCTTGAGAGACCTAATTTTTTTCACTTATGGAAGAGACTATTACCTTCTTACAGTGTAGGCCCACTAGCTACTAAGTCATAAGACTACTGAAAACAATTGAATGGCGGCTTGTTAGAACCCTTAGCTGTCTTTGCTTTTGTTTTTAGTTAATTATTAGATAAGTATTATTAGGTGCATAGCGTCGTAAAATAAGAGACAAAAATATTACAAAAAATATTGAATATTATTGCCACTAGTGACGCGAAATTTTACGTCCCTATTGCCAATTTTAAAGACGACAAAAAAAATTTCCTTAGCAGCCTAAATAGTATACAAAACTAATGAAAACTACAGAATTCTTCCACCTGGCAGAAAATAGGGACGAAAAGAGAACCATGGTAACCGAGGTTTGCGCCAGATCTAGTACATAAAGAAGGAAGTTACATCAAACATTCAGGATTGCAATCAAGAGGTCTCAGCTCTTGAATCCCTCTAAAAAGACCCAGTGATTGATATCAAGAAGAATATCCATCATAGATACTTCTTAATCACAGACAAAGCTTTATTACAACAGGAAAAGACACAAAATTATTAGAATACATTACGAGAAGCATTTATTGGTTAAAGACATTTCAGAGTTCTTTTGTTTTTAGAAGCAGAGTCCTTCCTCGACCCCTTGAAATTACTATAGCTAAGGATTTTAAGAATAATTTTAGCGTTCTTGCAACACTAATAATCTTGTTAGGCTGAGTATCTTTATTTTCCTTTATCGTTTTCTGATAAAAGAAGCATATCAAAACTAGATTTTTAATTCATCTGTCATGACTATGATCTCAGCTTAATACTATTTATCTACCTATCTACCTATCTACCTATCTATCAATCTATCTATCTATCTATCTATCTATCTATTTATCTATCTATCTATTTATTTATCTCTCTCTCTCTCTCTCTCTCTCTCTCTCTATATATATATATATATATATATATATATATATANTTTTAAGAATAATTTTAGCGTTCTTGCAACACTAATAATCTTGTTAGGCTGAGTATCTTTATTTTCCTTTATCGTTTTCTGATAAAAGAAGCATATCAAAACTAGATTTTTAATTCATCTGTCATGACCATGATCTCAGCTTAATACTATTTATCTACCTATCTACCTATCTATCAATCTATCTATCTATCTATCTATCTATCTATCTATTTATCTATCTATCTATTTATTTATCTCTCTCTCTCTCTCTCTATATATATATATATATATATAGACAATATATATATACAACTGTGAACAATATACATATATATATATATATATATATATGTATATTGTTCACAGTTGCAAGTTCAATCAGAAATCAACAGTAAGATATGATGGCCATCCCATCGAGTTTTCGTCGAGGATGCATAGTTCATCCATTCCACCAGTGAGTCTAATTGATGGGCAGGTTTCGACGATGTGCTTGGCGGAGACTCTCATATTACCACACACGCAGGACTTGATATTCCATTTAGTCTTGACACTATTGGTTTACGTTTCGAAGGCAGTATGCTATCAAGAATTTTCTTTTAGCATAAACACACACAATCTTATATATAGACTGGAATTAGTGTTATCCTAATGATATCTAAGATAAGCTTTTACAAAATGGTATGAATTAATTCGTATTTGGACAAAACTTACTTGCTTTATAACAATAGAAAGAGGACGTTTTAACAACTCAAATGGATCGACATCTTTCCAATTTGATTGAATTTCTTGGTCTAGTTGATAAAAGCCAGAATCAGATACCTCACCAATCTACAGGAGAGTTTTAAAAGATAATCAGAAATTTGTCATTTTAAGTGAGTATTTTAAGTGAAAATAAACAAGTGGACCTTCCCATATCAAAGTTTATTTTCATCTGGAAACATGTAAAGAGTTAAAGCAAAGAGAGGAAAGCCAACCAATAGCCCTGAACTTAGTCTTAATGAAGCTAATGTGCTTCCCAGTCAAATATTTTGAATCTGTTCACACGAGGGCCCCGTCTGAATTAACACATGTCAGTTTTCTTCACGTTTTATTCATTCCTTTACGATTTATTCTAGATCTGATAATATATTTGCCTTGGTTTCAAGTTAGTCTTAAATTAAGTGGTTTAAAAATAACCAGACCCTGGAATTTCTCCTTGCGAGAAATTTGGCAATCTGTGTATTTCCACCGAACATGAATGGATGACAGTTTGTTTCCAAGGTGAAGAAGGTCATGCTTCTATATATTGTTAATTTCCTGCACAAAATACCATTCAATTTTGTTTCTATTTTGTGTATAATGCACACCAAGATTACCAAATGCATTTTGGGCAAGTTTGATAAGATGACTCACATTAAGTATCACGTGAATTATATGACTTGGCCCATTTGAGTGCTAGAAGGAGCCATCAAAGTATTGGATATCACACCCAAGTTTTGCTGCTGGTTCAAGAGTTTTAGCTGTAACAGCATATGTTACACCATGTATCTGCAATTCATTTTCAGTCGATAAATTGATGGATTCCTTCATCAACTGGCATAACACATCAGAATTAATACAATTTGTAGAAAAATATCCCCTATGGTGATCCCATATATGGTGTGCATTCTGTGCAATGGTACCCTCTTTTGCATGAATTGTAACAGACTCAACATTTCCTCCAAACATTATTGTAACATCCCAAATGGTCTCTTTCCTTATGCCTATTTCGTATAATATAAAAATGCAGTCACTTTCAATAATTTGAGCTTCTCTGTGTAAGAAACCAAGGTTATTTTGAAGAAAGCCTGATTCACAATGTATGTTTGTTTCCCATGCTCTTACTGTTGATGGATTTGGCAACTTAAAAGCTTTCCGTTCAAAGTGATAAACTCCTGGGCTGTAAAAATGTAGTGATATTGCAATTGACTTCTTTTACATAGAGTATCTTGCACCATTAGTACAATTAACAGTTGCACATTGGTTTTAGAGATTTCTGTGGATACATCTGTAAGGTTATGAGATATAAGTTTACTCTGTTCGATTGTTAGCATTTAGTGCTTTTCCAATTTTTGAAGTAGACCCCCAATAAATTTTTCTTGTCTTCTAACTTTAGCTCTCAAATTCCTTATAATCTTGTTCTTCTTAAGTTATTTCATAGCGTATGTTTTTACCTTTCTTTTAAATGTATCGTATGTATGGTCCAGCCTTGGTTTCTTTTTTTCTTGTACTCTAGGTTGTTGTTCAGTAGCTAATTGACCTTCTAGTGGGTCACGTTTGCATGGTGATTTTCTGGTTAATGGATTCTTTATCAAATGAGATAGTAAATCAAAGATAGAAGGTATTGCATCAGGCTAAGGATACTTTTCCCTCTAAAGCCTTGATACTGTATATTTTCAGGGTAAACATGATCCTCAGGAGTAAAATGTTTTTCACAGAGAAAAGATGACTTGCTAGTAACCAAATCTCTGTGGTTTGTTGCTAAGATCCTTTTCTTTAGTAGTTATGGGTTTTTTAGAAGCTGAAATTAAAACAAAACATGGGTGAAAATTGGAGTAAAGAACAAGTAGTACACTTTGCCTTAATTACTGTAGAATCTTAAAGAATATGCTTTGAAGCTTGTCAAAGGTTTGGTCATTATTGCCTTGATGTGGGTATCAGATTAGCCATAAAGTACATTGTTCAAAGATAGAAAGATAGATAAAAATATAGAGAAGTAGATAGATAGGTAGGTAGATAGAGATATAGACAGATAGAGAATAGATACATACATATTTCTATACTTGACTATTAAGCGGGACAGTGTAATTTGGATGTTTCCGTCCTTGCTATGTATGATAGATAAAAATAGATATTTCTTGAATAGCGATAATTTGCACTATTTTGGAATTTCCTGAGTATTTTTCTGTAACACATATATTCAACATTAAGCAAATGCATCGGTCCTGTCTTTGATATTCATTGGGTTCATAAAGCAAATTAGTAGAGAAAAACTACAAAGTCCTACAGTTAAGCTTCCTGTTTTTTTTGAAAAACACGCATTCATCTTATCACTATTGACTGCATTAGTGTTAGATCATTAATTTATTTCTTTTCAGATTTTGAATAGAGTATCATTAGCAAAACTTTGGTTGAAGGGTTCTGTCAGTAACAACTAAAAAACACCAAAAAGTTTCTTTTAAAGAGTGACACAGTGAGCAGAGAAAATTTAAGAACTTACAGTTAATTGGTCTCCAAAGATTGATTGCCATTTCAAACATATCAAACTGGAATCTGGGAAGCATAATGCTGGAATGGTTAATTGTTGAAAGCCAGTTATGAGTATTATAAAGCTGATTCCCCTGAACTACACTAAAATATAGAGAAAAGTCTCGCACTTATTAATGCAGGCACCATAGTTTGGTTAAAAAGTGATTAGGAGTATTAGGGTGTGCAAACCAAGTAAGTAGGCTACAGAGAGTTTATACTCTAGCTTCTCTGGCTTAGTCAAAAGTCTTAGAAATTTCTGTGGTGAAATGAAAGCACCAATTTGTAGATTTTTAATTATTTCAGTGCTTTTGTATTTTCTACTAATTTTATTTTTGCAATATAAGGAAACTTCCTTTCTTTCCTTGCCCCCTGCAAACAACTGGTTGTGTAAAGAGGCAGATAAATGAAATAGAGCAAATTGAACATTCTGACTGTACTTTCCTTTTGAAACTTGTTATTTCTCAAATTGATAATTTCCATAGTACTTTTCGTCCGGTGTGAATCAGATCCCAGTTGGATTGGCCCAGTTATTCCATCAAGTTTAGCCTACAAGGAAAATATTAAAGAGAGAACGATTTATCTATGGACTACTAGGGAATACAATATAATTTCACAATGAGCAGGATACATTTAAAAGGATGATTTTGATTTCAACTGCCAAAGAAATTGGATGAAAAACGCATGAAAAATGGCAAAATATTATAAAGTATTGACTCCCT
This sequence comes from Morbakka virulenta, assembly GCA_003991215.1. Classification (NCBI taxonomy): domain Eukaryota; kingdom Metazoa; phylum Cnidaria; class Cubozoa; order Carybdeida; family Carukiidae; genus Morbakka; species Morbakka virulenta. Next base: position 406,850 of record RDPX01000122.1, read on the forward strand.
TGCACAGGTAAATTTGTACATATAATGTCGCTTGACTTTGATGATCAAAGTGAATTGTAAGAAAATAAATCCTTATTCGAAATACCAGGGAACTCTAGTAACTAGAAATGGTGGCAGCAAACAATATTAAGTCCACTAATGTACTAACTAAATTGTAGGTATTTAAGGGAAGCGAATTGTCTCTGCTCAATGTTTCATAACCTCTAAAAATATGGACTGCCCATAAATTAAAAGTTAATTAAGAAACAATATAAATAATATAAACATAATAATATAAACATTTCAAAGATTTTAAAATATACAACGTTAGCTTTCTAAAGGGGTGGAATAGAACCCAAAGAATTGGAATTATTTACGTAAATATATATTTTGGATGCATAACTCTTGTTTCCTGGTAGCCTTCTGTAACAGCATTTAGTATACAAATGGCCGGAAATCTTTTTAATAATATTTAGTTGTGAATGATAAAATAAAATTGTCGAAATATGTTAAACAAACTACTTTTATTTCCATGTACTTGATATTTTTTTAATCTTGGAAATGTTTATATTTGAACTTTGTTTTTTCTTTGTTTTTTGAAATTGTCTGGTTCTGAATTTTGGAATACTCAGTAATTGTTATATGCTGGCAGCAAAAAGGAAAACCCTGCTCCCTGTCATGTCAAAATTTATAAATTGTATTTCTTAAAAATTTTCTTGTTAAGTCCTTAATGTTGACTATGACTTACTTGACGTATGCCTTTTTATTGAGTTTCCTATGTTAAGGGATCCAAAAAGTTTACCATGACATTTCATATCTAGTATATATTAGGCCAAAACAAAATGTCTTTCAGATTACCTAACTATACAATAGAAGTTTTGTACATTATTATAATAGCCAGACAGCAAACCCTGAAAAAATAGTTGATGGAGTAGTTTAAGGCTTGAACCCTGGGCCTATTTTGTTTTTAGTTTTTTCCAACGGCATAATTCACTATTTTATAACTATAAACAGTATGCAGATGACACAGTTTTAAATTCTGTTAGTATAGATGCTGCTTCCATCCTAATTTTCGAGTCAAATGATATCAACAGTTTGTCAAACTCGTTCGGCAAAAACAAATTGATCAAAAAAGTAAAGAAAGGACAGAAGACACAAGGGATTCTCAGATGTGCGAAATTAGAAAGCAGTTTTGACAGTTTTGAAAGCGCTGCTTCCTTCTTCTTACTATCTTAAAAAACAATCAAGGTTATATATAAACTAGAAAACGTTACCAAATTTTATATATATCTTGCAGTTCAACTTGATCTTTTATTAAAATTTGGAAACCATTACGAGGAATTTGAAGTGGGTTGTGCTCGTTGTTACCAAGCTAGGATTTCAAGTAGAGGTCGAATTAGCAACCATAATTTACAGATCATTTATTTAATCAGTAAAAAATTTCTAAACTAACATCATTGAATGAAACTGTTACCAGAAGTAATATGCATCACCTCGGAATAAGTGCCATGCATTTTGAAAAAAATCCTTTCAACATCTTTGTTAATATAGCTTATTTTAAAAATCCCTTGATAAAATATTTTAAAAAAAATTTTGGGTTATTTTTGTGTTGATCAGTTCAAAAAGGATAGGATATTTTATAAGATTTCTATTCGTTACAACTGCATTTTTTAAAATATCAATGTAGAGTAAATTTTTTGTCAGCAAAGTTATTCAACTCACTGCCACCGTATAAAAGAAAAAATTAAAGTTTTCATTTATCTTGTATGAAATTTAATTACTCTTTTCTTTAGATTATTTGACTTTTAGCATAAATGACGGAAATAAGTTAATTTTACGCTTACATTTTTTTCTTGATCTTTCCACCACCATCCATCATCGTTACCACCGTCAACACCACCACATACACAAATTGCATAATATCTATGTTTTGTAATGTTTATGTTAAAATTTTTAGTAGTTAATACCTGATGACTCACAGTAAAAAGCAACAGATGCCTCCTTGAATAACCTTTCTATGCATTCTAGGTCAATATTATTAAAAACTACGCAGAAGATTGAGATTACTAAAGAAGACTTTGTCGTGAAGGCATTAGAGAGAGACAACATCCTAAAAGTGTCGTTGTGAAGTGAAAAATAGCAGGACTAAATCTACTTAAAAATCACTCTATAATTAAAACGAAATGACATATACACACACACTCGTACACAAATGTTTGTATATTTATAGATATGGAGTGAAAGTGTACAAATGTACCTTGTGTAAATATGCCATAATATTTACTGCTGTTGATTTGTTTCCGGTGATTGTTTCCTCTTTCGCCATGTTACAAATTGCTTGAAAGGAAAAAGCTATCGAATCGCATAACAAGGCTCTACCAGGCTACAAGAAAAATAGAAATAGAGGGTATAATAATATTAGATATAGTAGATATGCACCTATTTATGCATTGTGGCTTGTCTTAATAATTTCTGTAGGTATTATCATAAAAAGTGTTGTGGCGAGCTTGCCTTCCTGGTAACATCTCTGTTTGTCGAATTTCATTTCTCTCAAAATATTTATCCTTGAAAAGTTGTTGTCCCTTGCTGTAATAAAATTGTTTATAAATCAAGATTTTATCCTCGTGCAAATTGGTCGTACAACTGTCTGGTTTCTGAGTGTTTTGAACCATAATTTGATTTGAATATTTTTAAGTCTATGGTCAACTCGTATTTCTTTGCTCAGGTTTTTTCATGTCTTTTCCTTACAGCTTCCATGTACATAGTGTTGTCATGTGAGATTGTTAAACATGAAAAAATTTTAAAATGAACCAGAGAAATCCAAGAAGATTGGTACATTTTCAACGTTGATAAAAATTTAGGTTAACAGTACCCTTTTCCTTTTTGGGAAAAAATAGCTGGGCTTCTGACAATAGTCCAGACATTTTTAAATACCACTTTAACTTTTGAAGTAGTATCAATACAATTTGAAATCCAGAAAATTTTCTGATATTTAAAAAATGGTTATTTATAGACCTCTATAGCCCTTAGATGCCAAAGCTAGTAAAATATCCTAACTAGGTAGATTCATTTTCAGGGGAACGTTGTTGGAAATGCACAATCCTTGATTTTTAGCTTGGTATGTTTGTAATTAAAAATATATTTTATTTTTTGACTGAAACATCCATTCATGACTTGGATTATGAGCATCTTTCAGCTGCTACTATTTGATTTAATGCTTTTTAAAACTAGAAATGCTTGAACATTGACAATTATCTTCTGCTTTTCTCGTTTTTCTCGTTTTTCTCGTTTTTCTCGTTTTTCTCGTTTTAGCAACTATTGGCGTCTTTCGTTTGAAATATACATGTTTTTGCAAACAACTCTTTTGAAAGTATCTCTAGTATGTCTTCTTTGAGTTCCAGTGACCAAAAGCTACTTTTTGCAGTTCGGCAAAGACTCATTTCTGACGTAGGCATTCTATGATTTGCCATTTGTCACAGCATCAATTATTTTTCTGAAAATTAGTTTATCCTGCCTCACCTTATGTTGAAAACATTTGAAGACTGCATTCAGCAGAGGCCATTTCTGGAGTAGCAATGCACCTGTCAAGGTTTCTGACACTCCATCCAAATTTTCATCTCTCATTGGTTCACAATGGTTGTAATGGGGTGGCAGTTTAGCATTCTGAAAACATACCATATCTCTATTTCCACTGTTTTTATGTTAACTTGCCCTAGACGATCATGAAAATTCCTTTTTGATCCTTTAATTTTTCTAATATAATTTTAAGGCTTATTTGAAGATAGAGTTACTGAAACCCCAGAATATAGCATGCACTTGATTGTCGTAGATAGCCCCTTGCAAAATGTTAGAAGCCTGCTACATCCGCCGTAATCTTCTTTGGTTTTCATGTCACATTGATTGACATTTATTTTAGGTTATACTAATCAAAGCAAGGAACCTTTGGACTTTTGAGATACTAATTAAAAATACTTTCAAACTACTATTTGAAGATTATTTGTCAAAATTCAATATTGTGTTATGTATAGTGTAACGTAATACATGCTTGTAAAAAGTATAAATACATTTTGTTCGCTATAACTCAAATCGGATTGCAAAGTTATAAAGCGAAGATAAACTGTAGTAATTAACACTTTTATTTTTGTTTGAAACATCTTCCGCTACCAATTAAAGTGCCATAGAAACAAGATGGCGAAGGAAAAGTATCTTACCAATGACGGAAATAGAAAAGGATAGGAGAAAAATATCACTTTTTCTCAATGATCGATTGATGTATACAAGAACTAAAAGTACTTATTTTTACACCATGCAGAGAAGTACTTTCAAACGGATTAATTTTGGAAATTTTGTATTTTCACAACATAGCATTGGATACCTCGTTGTAGCAGGATCACAAAGAATTAGCTGGTAGGAAGTCTTACTTTTCTGGCTTGATCCTGTTATTAGGCTATTTTGAACTACATTGTGGCAGAACTATTCTACGAAGCGCCTTAACTAAAGACCATTATATTCCCAAAGGACACAGAGAAGGTGCATTACAGGCAAAAGATTTCACTTCGAATAACAATAAAAATCTTTTTAAGACAAATTCACTACCCTTATTGTATCCATACATAAAATTTTCAACAAACGTAGTTGTCTTTCGGACAAAAGACTGCTGTTCTCAGCAAAGGACAGCTGGACTTGATGAATTTAAAACTGTGTCATCTGCATACTGTTTATAGTTATAAAAATGTGTTCACAATAAGTGGTATTTTAGGAATTGGCATATAAATACTAATTTGTCACGACATAAACAATCGTTGAGTATGACAAATATCGACAAGAATATAAGATGAGTTTTTTTGAGAAATAAGTATCAGTTTTACCCTTTTTTGACAGATCAATACTGTCAGGCAGTCCAAAATGATTAATAACTTTCATAATTTTGTAAACAACTACCTTTAACTTATTTTCTTTTATCGCATTAATTATTTGAAAGAGCATCTAAAAAAAGAATAATCACTGACATGGCTACTGCAGTGTCAGTTTAAGAGTTGGAATTCGATACAGTGAAAATATAAAACCACATAGAAAATTAACAACAAAATTCATGACCTTATGACCTCAGTGGAAGCCACAGATATAAGAGCTTTATCAGGTCACGAATCTAAAGCCTTTTCTGAGTTACTTTTTGAGAGATTTCAGTTGTAAACCTGAAGACGAGAGACGTTTTTCTGGAAATTTAGCTAAAATAAAGTTTACGACTCATGACATGGTAAAATTAAGGATGATAATGATTTTTAGACTTCCACCTACGGAATTAGAAATTTATCGAAAATCGTTCGTTTTTGCAGGTGCCAAGCTATATAACGAGTTACCAATAGATTTAAGACTAGAAAAGTCTCTTAGTATTTTTAAGACAAAAGCCCAAGAGCATTAAAAATTTTGTAATTGTTTATACGTAAAAAAATAGATACTAACTTTTTATTTTTCCCAAACCACTATATTTGCATATTTTCATATTTTTTGTTAAAGGACCTATATGATAACGGCGTAGTTATCCTGTATAAATATTTACCATAATAATAATAATAATAATAATAATAATAATAATAATAATAATAGTAATAGTAATGAAAAATACTTTGTTTAAGTTTAACAATTATATTTGTTTTCTTCTTTAAGTATGTGTAAGTAAATTCTAACAATTATTGGTTTTGTACGTTGTTTTTTTCAATCAAATGTAACGTAAATCAATCAGAACATTTAATAATAGATTCATGTTGGTTTAATTTTATATAGGCACCTTATATTTGTCTAAATACCAGATGCCGCTAATAAGCGCTGCCGCGTTTATTACAAAGTCCAACTCTTAGGCGCGATGTTTAATGGAGGGTGGAGCTTTTTATAAAATGGGAAATTCTTCATGTTTTACAGTTGAAACGAAAAAAAAGAAATTATCTTTAGTTAAGGAAGAATTTGTTGATTGAAAAAAACCCCTAATATAAACTATTCGTTATTTTTTTGTTTATTTTCAATTTTCAACATTTAGTCTGTTTTCTAATAAACACCGCTTTTCAGTTTGTTAAAGGATGGCGTTTATTACCAGTGTTCGGCAGGAAAGGCGGCGTTTAATAGAGAGCGGCGTTTATCAGGACAGCATTTATAAAAGGAAATACGGTAGTTTAGAAGAATCGAAAAAAGACACCCACGTTGTTGATTTCATCAATTGCTGGTATTCTGGCAGCAAATTTTAAAAAATATGTTAAAGCATCAAATTATGTCTATTTGAATACAAAACAGAAAATAAGTAAAAGGCTCACATTGTTTTTTCTAAATTGCCCATAAAATCTCGAAATACCGATACGTTAAATAAAAATAATTGAGCATATGTCCCATTTTCTTCAGAGGAAACAGAAATTATACCACAGTAAAGGATTTGTGAAAAAAATAAATATAGTCCCAGCTATTGGTAAAGAGAAGTTTTGCAACTGTGTTATTATTCTAGGGCTTGCTTGGCTTTAAAATCGGTTGAAAATATTAGGGCAAGTTTTTGAAAACAGGTCTTTTCCGCAGAAGGATCATCAAATAGGAACGAGGTTAAGACATAAAAATGAGGCAAGCACACCTTGATTTTAAATCTGAAACCACCTTAACTGCTTTACCCTGATCGTTCTTGCCAGTGAGATACTACCAACATCCTTTTCAATGTCTAATACAATTTTATCCTTTTTTGAACAAAGACAACAAAGTATCATCAAAAAGTTTTGACCCCAGTCTACACTCCATCATATACAAAGCACCTTGAGATACTCCTGTGAATACCATTGATTATGAGATGATGAAACCTATAGAAGGAATGAATAACTTTTAAGTCTAGTTTCAAATCTTTTGACATACGTTAAAATAAACAGATGAACATAAAATTATATGAGTTGTCAAGCATTTTGATATTCAAAATAATTTTTCTATCGAATTGTTTCTATTTTGGGGCCAACGCTATACCAAGGTGCACTGAGGAAGTCTCCAGGACAGCCAAATATGTGACTCCTCAAAGATACTAGACTGTTTCCCAACAGGTAAAAGTGACTTCTTGGTATAACATAGAACGAATTTTCTTAAATATGTTTTTTTTATCCATTTCTCTTTTACCTCTGAAATATCTCGGTGGGACAAATGCTATTCTAACCACTGATTTCATTGATGTGACAAACAATACCAAGTTAAGTGAGGTAGATGGTGAAAAAAAGAGAAGAGCAATTATAGTATAGTACCAAGTCAAAGGGCATTTTGTTCATTAAAATTAAATAAAACCTAAAAGTGTTTAGGTTAGGAAAGTGATAAACATTTTCCAAGTATAAATGTTTTTACAGTGGAGGTGAATTACAAACACAAATGCAGAGTGAAGGCATCTCAAGCCTTATTCAAACTACTGAGAATTTTGAAGGTCCCACCCCTTCTGGATATTGAAGAATTGGACAATATAAGAAGGTAATTTGGACCTATTTGGAAGCTTTTCCTGGATTTCCACGCCGAGCCGCTCGACTTATTATAGTATTTTATTGAAAAGTAGATTGTGGAGCTCAGTTTAGTCACTGCACACACCGGAGTAAAAGTTTTTGACTTGCCTAACCCCCTCATGAGTAAGGAAAGTATTTTTCTCTGTATCACACCATAAGGTTTCTGCAATGTTGATTTTTGTAATCGGTCTTACCAGCATTTGATTTAGGACAGGTGCTGTAAGGCTGCTAGTCAAAATCTTAGAAACCGCGGACGATGCCTTCTTCCTATATTGAAGTGCTATTATTGTGTGTTGTTTCATCGTCGTCAAGGACTTTCCTTCAACCTAAAAAATTATTAAAAGAAATAACATAAAAGAAAATTTATTTTTTTTATAACATCGTTTTTTCCCAGCAATTGGGGCTCAGATGGTGCTCTTCACAGGGATTTGGCAGTGAGGAATTTTTTGGCCGGATGCCTTTCCTGACGCCAACCAATGGCTTTTTTTTAAAAAAAGTTCCGGATTCTCCTTGTCAGCTCAGGGAATCGAACCCGGAACCTCTTGGTTATTACGCAACTGCACTAACCATTAAGCCACGGCTCCTCAAAATAAAATATAATATACGTATCCTTTTCTCTCGAAAAAAGTTACTAGTTCAAGGACTTTTTGTAACGACTCGAAGAAGTCGTATTGTGATTATTGTCTCTATTCATTCCTGAAGCTGAATAAGTTTTCAGTTTCAGTTGTATAGCTTTTTTTGCTAACTTAATTTCATTTGGCTACCTTGTTAAATAAATAACCAGACCGATCTGTCAAAGATGAAGGATTGCCATACATAAGTACTACTTGCATAGGCATCCCGCTTACCAACCAAAACATTAGAAATTTGAATAATACAGGCACCATTCAACTCAAAGCTGAGTCAAATGAAGGCCATTACTAATATGATCTAACATAGAAAACACATTGAAAAAAGGATGTCTCGGCTGAACCAACAATGTAATACTTTTCTTGACTCAGGCATCCTACTTTGAATCTAAAGACATATCTCCATTTGACTCCAAATTTAGGGGAAAATTTAACACCGTAATATTAATTTTACATGTTTATAAATCCTCCTATTTATGTTTTTAACAAACGAAGTTACAAAAATAGTTTTCTTTTATAGCATCAGCATAAATACCAAGTAAAAGCAGAAAAAGTTAGTAAATTAAAAAAAAACATAAAATAATTTCTAAATTGCAACCCTTTATCATATTCTCAGCCAATTTTTTTTCGTGTCAAAAATCAGAGACACGAAATGGACATAAAATTCTAATATTTAACTGAAACAACAGTTAAATGTTGAACATTTTGTCTTCTCGGTTTGCAGGCAGCACGTATTCTCTCTCACTCTCACTCTCTCTCTCTCTCTCTCTCTCTCTCTCTCTCTCTCTCTCTATCTCTCTATCTCTCTCTCTCTCTCTCTCTCTCTTTCTCTCTATGTCTATCTATCTTTTTATCTCTCTT
>RDPX01000122.1:416898-430489 GCA_003991215.1 Morbakka virulenta
TAACTGTCAAGCATAGTACGATGGTAGGGGAAAAGCTTCTGTGGTGAAGGAAATATTTTTAAAATCTATTGTTGGTGGGGGGAAAATGGGAAAGTACCCGATCTTTTAGTTGTTATTTTTAATCTGCATATATTAAGCAATGACCAATACATCAATAACACAAACACAATTGATTTATCTTTAAGTCTTGGTAGTCTCCCTAGAGACTCTAAACAATGGCTAGAATTTTGTTTTGGTACAGTTACAAGTAAATAACCTGCACCTACAGTTTCTGTAACATATATATTTTTTAAAGCTGAATTAGTAACATGGGTATATAAAAAGATGATTTTAAGCAATAAATATCCACAACTTGCATCATACCGGCAAAAACAGCATAAATCTCATTGCCAAAACTCTTGCCTCTGGAATATGGCTGGTGATCTTAAAAAAAAGCAACACGAAAGCTATATTATTATAAAAGTTCAGTAAAAACCCTCTCTTTAGGTATAACAATTTCTTCCTCTTTTTTTATCCAAGATTCGATCTTTAAGGAATTAGAGGATAAAATCTTTCTGATAAAGTCACAGCCTAGCTGTTATTTAAAAACTCTACAGTAGAGACGTAGCCCTGGTAATAACTGCTTTACATTGGACCATTCAAACCTTTCTTTTTATTCACGTTTTCCTGCTTTATCTCTGTGTTAAGGTCATAACCTAGCTATTACTAAAATATTTCCAGCAGAGAGGTGCACCTGATTATAAAAGTGTTGAATTTGGCACTGCTGTTTGAGAATGTCTCAATCAAAGAACATATGTTGATAAAATTCTACCTTTATACCTACTTTTTTGTCACGATTAAAATCTTCCCAGATAAGATAAACCGTTTAATAGAGAGGTTTAAATAGAAAGGAAGAAGTATGTGCGAAATAAATTTTGTCTTCAGAACAAGTTAGTAAACAATGAGTACTACTTTAAAGAAAACAATTTTAATTTTGACCTCAAGAAAGGCAAAAATGAAAAGTTACTTTGGTAATCTTTATTGGTCAAAAACTTATATTTCATTTAAACGATTGCTTTGCCTAGTGATATATTCCTTTGTAAGGGATATTTGACGAAGCATGAGATATCTCTTTAATCTTATTGTTTTATTTGATTGAAAATGAACAGGTTTGAATGTCCCAAGGGACCAAAAAATTAAAAGTGTGTTATACATATACTCCTATGTCAAAAGGGACCAAAAAATTAAAAGGCCTCTTATTGCTTCATTAGGATTGAAACCATTTGTAGATAACATTTTAGATGGTAAGGCTCAATTTACAGATGACACAAATCAGGAGACAGGTTGGGTTGGATCGGAGGTGGATGCTAATTGATGAAAAAAATCCTAACTTTAAAGACGTCAAAGATATTTGATTAAAATTTGACACTGAAACCCAAGTAGAAATTGAAAATGGCCCTAATACAGTACAGCGCCTTTCAACCACCGACTAATAATCCACAAAATCACGGCACTTATTGTATATTCCCCCTTCCTAAAGATTAGTCAGAGTCGTCATCTTTTGAAGTAACCGCGAGGACTGTGTGTAGACATGTCTATACTATTTACATAAATAGTTGTCGGTATTGAAAAAGTAGTGAATATTAGTGTAACTTGGTAAAGTGAAGATGAATTTGCTAAGTCTATAAAAAAAATGAATCTGCTCTCTGACTCTTTTGACTCTACCTAGTGTTGACAGTAACACCTTCCCATGGATCCCGGACTAAGATCGTATGAAATGCAGCTTGTGAATTGGCATCTAAAATTCAAGAGGATATCTATACTGAGTTGACTTTATTATTTGGAATTGTTAATTTGTATTATCCACATGGGGTGTTGCAGTTATAAAGACCGCCACAGTAACCGATTTACATCTTACTGTGCTTCAAAGTAATCCGTGGTAAATGCACAAAAATTTGAGAGCATTAGATATATATTTTTTAAATTTAATAATCTGATAAAACTTGTGAACTTGTATAAATATTGTCCGCAAACCCAACAAAAATTACTTCAGTTTCTGATTCTTTAACAGTAATACTACATTTGCTTTAAAAATTCGGTAAAGAAGACCTGCTACCAGAAGAAATTGTACACAACGCTGATGAGACGGGACTTTACTACCATATACTGTCAGATTGGTCTTTAGCTATGAAAAAAGACAAAACAAACAAAGGAGGTTTCAAACAGGACAAAGACGAGGTGACAATGTTATTTATCTCTTATTGGACCGGTGAACACAAACTAAAACTTCCTTGTATTGGAAATTATGGATATTCAAGATTTTTCCACAAAACCAACATGTCACCACTAATACTGAACTACACTCATAGAAAAAATTTCTGGATGACAGCGACATATTTTATGGAGTGGATTCTTAAGACATTCATCCTTATGCCCATAACCACCTCAGAAGCAAAGAAATAGAACCACTAGCATATCTTCTCTTAGATAGTTGTCCAGTCCACACCATGTACAGACGCTGAAGTCCAGAGATGGCAACATTCGTGGTTATTACTTTCCAAAGAACACGAAATCCACGGTTCAGTCCCTAGATCAAGGCATCATTTCCATGTTTAAGGTCAACTACAGACGAGAGTTGATCAAGTCGACGGTGGAAGAAGACACGAGCGTTCCTGTGTTAACAAGGATCGTTAGGATTAAAGAAGAACTGTATTTGTCTGAGACAGTATGGGAAGCAATCAACTCTGAAGCGACCCAGAAAGAATTATTGGAGTAAAGCTTTGGAAGGTACCATAACAGAACACACCACCAATGTTGAGAAAGACAAAGATAAAGTCTTCCTACGCTTCAGCTCAGAAGAGGCACGGAAGGCAGAATAGAAGTTGATGGCAGCTATTAACTCAAATGTCCCAGTTCAAAACATCCTTGCACCATGGTCTACAATTGATGACGACTTTCCAATAGCATCTTCCATCTCAGCTCAAGATAACTATAGTAAAGATAAGGAAGAAGATTCTGTCCCAGTAACTCAAAACATAAACACTGAGGACGTTCTTGAAGGGCTTGAGATTTCCTTAAACTACTACAAGTATACAGCGTGGACCCTGATCACCACGGCTCAAAGGCGCTACTCCTTAAACATACCAGCTAGAGAATTCTTTTTTCACATAGGATTTTTTGTTCTCTGACATATTACTACAAAGCTCAATAACCGGCAGAAAATATCAAATCTTTTCAATACTTATAAATAATGCCTGCTATATTCCAAATAATAATCCCATATAATTGTCCTTTTCTCCTATTCTAACCAGGAAACGCAATTTTCACCTTTAGACTTTGGGTAAAGTTTCCAAGCTAGAAAGATGACTTAACCAAGATGTCATCTGTATCCTAAAAGGCAGTGCATTCATTATTGGAGAAAAGTTCTTGGAGGTCAAGATCCTATTATTAAGGACATAAAATCACTGAATATAAAATTTGGTTCTTTATGGGATGAGGTAAACGACTGAAACGAAAACATGGAGACGATTGAGGATAACAGATTCTAAGAAGCGTTGTTGAATTTTTGTGGATAATAATTAATTCATAAAGCCTTCACTGTGCGAAAAGGAGAGACTGCTCAGCGAATAGTCTATATTTTGCCTACTCTTTGTAAGCATATATTTAGATTCGTTGAAATCAACTTCAAAGTGTGTTATGGTTTAAGTAAAGATGAATAAACACAATATGCTTTATCAAAGGATGACAGGATAGAATAACAGTTCTTAAAGGTGTTTATTGTATCACCTACAGCTAATCAAAGTTGTTGGTTAAGGCACTGCTACAAGATAGTGGACGAATAGTCCATCGTAACCCTGGTGGCAACACTCGCCGAGTATTACTGAAGTCACGTAATTTTTTAATGGAAAAAAAATGTTTTGCTAAAAGCTGTTGGGAGAAAATATGCTCTAAAAAAGCATCTAGAATAGATTTTGTATTGATGGTATACCTTGACCATCGTAATCACTAATTTCTGGGAATATATTCTATGTTAATGACGGGTAAATGATAAGACACATATTTTTCGAAAGAGATATTGACTTGTCTACGAAGACAGCCTTTCCTGTTTAAAAATAAAGTTACACATTTTTTTCTTATTTTATCTGCAGCTCATTGCACAATTTTTGTATATGTTGTTCTCCCATAAAAAGCATGCTGCTCTCATACATATTTTTGCTATTTTTTTTGTAAATAACCAGTCAAATTTCTTAATTGTTAATTCAATCAGCCCTTCACTTTTTCCTGAAAATATTTTCGATGCCCTTTTATGGCTTTGAGACTTGGCATGCTTCCCAATATCATATTCCTTGGCGATTTTTGGTGTGTGTCTCATAGTAAAGTAGATTGTGTAATAATCTTTCCTTTTATCTCTTCAAGGCTTGTTCACACACGCACACACAGGCAAAAATATACACACACACACGCAAATATTTATATATATATCTTTTTTTTTTGATGCCGACCTTTTACGTACCTTCACATTTGTACATATGTTGCAACCAACTTTGCCGGTTAACCAAGGAATATGATTTAATAAAGTAGTCAAACTGAGTTTTTGTTCAGCATTTAGTATCATGGTCAAGAGCTTCTTACTGGTTTCACAAGTGCTATTTTCTGCAGTTCAGTCTTTATTTTTTACTTTTTCTTTCATGGCTGCTTCTAATCGTTTTGTAAAAAAGTTTGATTATTCCTTCTGAATTTTACAACTTTTGCTCGTTGGAATATATCTAACATGTATTTCCTTGCAATAGATAAATAGAAATAGATCCGTCATAGAGGAAAGAATAAATTTGTTATAAAGGGTTGTGTAAAGATTGTTATTTCCCATCGAATCTCAATACTTTTGCAAATATCAATATTCTTGTCCGTTGGTGAGTGAACTGAAAAATAATCTATAATTATCACTAGTATGTAACTAATATTTTCAAATGTGGCATTCAGTTGTGATCATTTATCATAAGAGATAATGTTGATGCGCTTCAGCTTAAAAACAGGAAGACATTCAGAAAGCACATAAAGTTTATCTCCAGCAGATGAGTTATCCACAAATTTGATAAGTAGAAATCAGCTCAACTAAACTTCTGCATATTGTATAAGGGGTTACCCACATCAAATCTGAATTGATTTTTAATAGGGACTGCAACTGCTGAACCCTTTTATTGTACCCCCTCATTCCTGATGAAAACAACTTTGGAACAAATCGATAAAGACTCTGGGTAAGAATGCAGATTTAATGTTGAAAAATAGTTCAAGAGGCTCTGAAATTAGAGAGCTTGATAGCTATAAAAGTCAAAAGTTTTTAATTTTGGGAGTTTTAGTGGCTACTTGGTTTATCTTTTTTTATCTCAAGAGTGCAAAATTTTCAAAGATTAACATTTGAGCAGGAAAAGAGCGGTAGAGATTAAAGCTTTTCAAAATCATTTACTTCTTTTTGTTTAAGGTTGGACTTACCAATAACGTTATACTTACAAAGACATATTATACAAATGGTTTATATAAGATATGGATACAGGAAAAACTTTACCAGGCTCATACCAAAAATAATGTTACCTCTCATTTCATTTATTTATTGTGGCCACAATTACCTATATTTAGATAAAAATACGACCTTGCAAATGTGAATAGCTACTAAAAGTAGTTTGGAAACGTATTGTTTCACATTTATTAATATATCCTACCGTGTTAAATAAATACTGCAGTTTTTGCTCATCATACACAACTATACAAAGGTCCAATGTTGTGTCTTTCAGGAAAACAAGTCTCCTTACGGATGTTACATCTAATTGACCTCCAGGAGTACTTGCTAGAGCAAACATCGACAACTTCACTTTTCCGTTAAGCTCTTTTGATATGGTGCTTGCTTCTTCTCCCTTTTTATCTACGGAAAATACTAACAATGAGAGTTACCTGCATTTAATACTCTAAAAATGGAAATTATCGACAGCAGTTAAATGTCTACAACTGGGAAAACAAAGAATCCCAGAGAAAATATTTTGGTACCGTAGTAATTTCAATACATTGATGTTTATAGAAGTTAAAATTTTACAGAACATCTGATAATATATAAATCAACGTGCAGCGATTTTTTCATTCAAAAGATCAAGGGCTCCTTTTTTTCAGGGAAATTCCATAAAATGTTTGCCCAATGGAGCAAAATTCTTTTGAGAGGGAAATGTTCCATTTTTTCTATGATACTTTAGAAAAATGATTTTACCCTCCAGTGCAGTATTCAATTTTTGTGCATCATACATGTCACAGATTTGCAGCTATCTTGAAAATTGAGACCTTTGCTAGAAAGAACATACCCCATTTAGATATTTGTTAAATCTATTCAAATTGAACTTCAAAATCACCTTTAGGCGAGGATTATTGCATGAAATAATTTCATCCTGAAAATCATACTAGAGAAGAAAATTAGAAAATTTAATTGTGGCTGATAATTATTTGTAATTAAACTTTTTCTTACTTTCTCAAGGGCCTGCAATTTGCTCACATATCTATTTAGTATAATATAGACCTTACTTTTATCAAAGTTCTAGATATTGAAGTACTTCATTAGACAGAATATCTCTTTGAAGCCAAAACTGAAAATGAGTGATTTTTCAAGGTAACTAGCTAACACTTACAAAAATACTGACGCAACTTTGGCCACCAGAGACATTTTTGCTTAAAATAATGTAAATATTATTGCACCATGTGTTATGTTATTCCATGGAACACACTTAGAGAAGATACAATGGTATGAAATGAATATCGAGATTGAATTTGTGTTGTAATTTTTATCACCGACGTGGTTATGATGATAATGATGACCAAATTCAAAATAAATGATATTACAAAAGTGAATCTTCCATTTTAGTAGTGGTAGGCATATAAACACTCTCTTTAAGATGATAATATTTATAAGTCATTTAGTATCCCCCAATTTCCAGAATTTTACCTTAATCTGTTACTCAAAAGATGAGTAAATCTAGGATGCCCTTCCTGGCGCATCCAGAGGTTTCCTGAAGACATCCGAACAAAAAGATTGTTACCGTCAAGGTCAACGGGAAAAAAACAGTACCTTCGTAAAAGAACACTGTTCTCTACTGATACAACTACACACAAATTAATTCAAATTTGACTACCCTGCCATCAAGATTGAAAAATCGAAATTTGGTAGTCTTCATCCTCTAGAAGAAGAATTTTTGAGAAATATCACAATGTGTGTAGCTGCTTATATCTTGAAAATTTTGACACCATTGTGAAAGAAATAAAGAAGCTGATTCATAATCTTGTCAATACTGATAGTTTAATTTCTATGCCTGCTTGCAACAAAAAATCAAATAACGTTTAACTTGGAAAGGGTAGCATCTGCAAAGAGGTAAAGAATTTGAACCTCGTTGCAGATAGTTATTCTTCACTTGCTTGCCCTTATATCCAGTGGAAAGATAAGTATCAGATCACTGTTTAATATACCAATGGTATAACCAAGACAGAGCTTTAAGAGCAATTGGCCTGAATGCGTAGACATACTTTTATTGTAAAAATGCAACGGAAACAAATCAAGAAAATAAACTTGAAAGTTGAACCAAATGAAAAAACCCTTCACATCGATTTTGCAGAGAATTTCAATATCTAGCAGCAGAATGAAATTATGGCTGCTCATTGGTTACCTGACAGTGTTACCATCTACACTGATGTCAACAAAACCAACTGTACACCAAAATGCTTTGTTAGTGATGAATTACATATTGACAAAACTCTCAGTTACTGCCTTCAACAGAAAACGTTTGTAGCACCCCAGATCAATATTACGTAAGGAAATTAATCAGTTTCATATTGTTAGCGATGGATCTGGAAGCCAATTTAAAAATAGCTCCACTTTGTCAACTATTTCACAACATTCTCTAATTAATCCAGCTATGAATTGCCCCTCAACGTGTTCTTTTTATGTAATACTACTTCCTTCTTTATGATTTGGTATCTTTAACCTCATAAACGTAGGACTATTGAATAAACTTATAGCCTTGTACAAATATTATGTTTGAAAGCAACTTTTAGTCATTAAATGTAAAATACTTGTTTCTTCTTTTGCAATATTCAAATTTAATGTTTCTTTTCTGTGGTATGTTAAAAAGGTTTTATTCCTCAGTTAGATTCAATTGTCTTAAAAATAACACATGATCTAAATTTTGTATGTAACGACGTTTTTTCCTAGGGAGAGGATCCCTTCAAAAAGATTTCATAAGGAAAATAGCATATTTACTTGTACCAAAACGCAAGAAATGGAATAAGCACGCCGGAAGAGCAGCAAAGAGATGTTTCTTTCAAAACATTGTGTTTGTATAAAGAACTACTTACACATACCATCACATATGACAAGGTATATTTAACAACAAGTACAGAAATTTTATTTTCTTTAAATTATGATGTAACTGCAAAGTACTTTTAAAACCTACCATCGTAGATGACACTTATTTCTGTCCACGTATTTTTTATTATTAGGGTTTTAACAAAGTTTGCAAGACTGTTCTTTGATAGAGAAAATGATGCCATAAAACCGCACTTCTTTGATTTACAAGAAAAACTCTTTAGTCTGAGAAGAGGAAGTTCCATTTCGTTGCTAAACAACCTTCCTGCTTTGTCTGCCAAATAATTGTCAATCAGTATTTCAGAATTTTCTGTCTGATATCCTAAAGAAAAAATGGCAATAAAAACACAATTTTTAATACATATTGTCACCCCCAAAATCCTTTAATGCTCTACAATTCATTCATATTTATTCCCCCAATAATACTCGACATTCAGGGCACCTTGAGTTGTACTAAGGGTAGATATAAAATAGAAAAAACACTTAAAACCACAAATTTAGTCTTCGGAAAACTTCCTGATTTCTTGGCAAAGACTAATAAAGCAGCTTTTTTTCGAAAACGAGAGGAAATGGGTGTTTGGATAACGTAAGAAAGACGAGAAGTGGATACAAAAATTAAAGATAAAGGATTATCAGAAAAAAAAATATCAGAAGATATAGGTATTGTTCTTCTAATGTAAAAAGGTCATTGTGTCCTTAGTCAACTGCCATAGTGAATAATTTGAGGATACAAAGTCTATACAATCTTAAACCATGGCTCCAATGTAACTCTGATAGGATGTTTATCTTATTTTTTAATGCTATTTGTAATCTATTAAATTTTATAGTACAGGAAAGATGCAAATATATCTATAGTCAAACAAAGATTGTCTAATTTGCTAAATATCTTACTGTTTTTGTTAGGGTATTATTTATTAAAAAACTACCATTGACATCAACCATGTGAAGTGATCATTGCTTTAATATCCTGTAAAACAAAAAAGTTCAAAGTTCCAGTATAACTTTCCAAGGTCATTAAAGGTACAGATCTTCAGTATTATCTTCAAAAATAACTTGCTCTAATATTAACCTATTAACCACCAGTATTCTTGTGTAAGAACATTGTACCTTCCAGTTGGCACAACCAGAGAGTATAAAAATCAGCACATTTTGTTGTTGTAAAGAAATTGGAATATTTAGAAAGTAAAAAATCAGGAAAATATTTGTACCCTAAATATTTCCATTGCTTTCATTTTTTAGCCGCAGGTACTAGAAAACACTAATACGAGGCACTACTTTGCCTCATATTTGTGTTTATGCTGACGTAGTAATTTGTATAAGCTGCATTGTACTTACACAATTTTCTATTTTCAATACTAGGTCTTCATGAATGCAAAAATCTACAGTGTATTTTTATACGGTTTAGGTGGTTGACAAATTTATTTTTCTATGTAAGTGAATAAAGGAGTAAAAACTCCTTACTCTCATATAAAGAGAAAGGAGTTGTTTACGTCTTTGTTGTAAAGAAAGTGCTCTTATATCATATGATAAGTTAGAAAGCAAGATGGGTAGAGTTTAACATCACTCCCTTCTTGACCACGATCCTCAAAGTTTTAAATGGTCAGTTTATTATTCTGTTCCTTTGTATTAAGCCTAAAGCTTTGTGAGTTTGTTCTTGCAAACCCTTTAGTCAACTATATATATGAAAATTTTGAAATAAAAAATGCAATGATTTGTTGATATTTTTTAATTTCTGAGAAGAAGTCCATAACCGATTTTACGATAAAGGGTTGTCCGTTGTTTCCTGCCCCACCAGTGTAAGTTTTAAATTTCTTGGAATTGAAACCTCAGGATAAAGTTACCCAATTTTTGTAACCAAAGCTTATTGATTGTCAATCTATGAATATTTTTGCAAAATGCCTTCCAAAATGTAGGAACATTTTCTCATCAATTGATAAATGCTCAGTATATACTTCAAACTGCTGCAACTTTTGATTGACAGGTTCTTGCAAAGGTCAAATTTTATCGAGTTAATTTCTAGCTTTAAGCTTGCCACTGTCTGCAAAGTTCAGGTATTACTTTATACTTTTGAATTGACTGAGTGACATTTTTCGCACCAACATTAACGTCAATGTTATCTTCTCTACTCCGGTACATTTCCTGTTTTATTAGAAAAAACCTTCAAGTTCCGTGCAGTATTTTACAGCTAGAGTCATTCCAAGGCGATTTAGTAACGTTCTGTATTTTCCAATTATCTTCTTCTTTATCCGTAAGCATCATCACGTTTAGGTAGTTAAATTATGTTTATCTTAATATTTCCTTCTGATTCTAACACAACTTCCAAAACTTCTTTAATCGTATAAGATATTTTAGGGGGGTTGAGCCATATTCTAATAAAAACAAGATTTCAAAAGTTAACTTGGGGCATGTTTTGGAAAATTCACTTTGACACCCTTATAAACTCTATGTTTAAGTAAAGGAACAACTGAAATCTGCCTCACCTATAGTATTTTTTGAAAAATGTTTCCGAAACTTTCAATATTTTGCAACTAACAGTCAAAAAAATTAAAAAAGAGCCCTACAATACAAGAAATAAAGCTCATGGTGGTTAACGGGTTGAGAGCAAAAAAATCTCATCATGCTACATACTCATTTCTTTAATGTTTGCCATCCATTTCTGTGGATTAACATATTGAATTCCAATATTGCATCGTTGGTTACATGGAACAAGTGGTTTTAACTCCACCAGTTCCTCTCTTGTTTTGTTCGTTAAAATACCTGTATAAAACATGAGAAAACTGATATATGAAATATTCTTGAAAGAGAGAACATTTTAAAGCAAGAGTGCAGCTAAATATTCTTTAAACGTTGGCAAGGTATTGAAATAAATAATAGGTTCTGAAGGAAAAAGCTGAATAAAATGCAATATGTACTAAAGTTTATTTCACAGTTTAGGATAATCAAGAAAAAGTCCTTTGGAAACACAACTGACTAAGAGCTTGGATAACTTCCTAAAATGAATATGAATAAGGAACTGAACAACGACAAAACAGTTTTTCTGAAAAGAAAACAAAACAGCAATATATACTACAGCCAACCAAAAAACCACCAAGGAACTTTGCAATCCCATTTAACTCATTAAAAAACGAAGTCAGAGAAAAAAGTTCACAACGAGGTCAGGAACTATTTTATAAAAGCTAGTCTGTATTGGAGGGAAAAAGAGGTTGGGTTTTTTTTGTGGGATGCTAAAGTAGCCAATAAAGATTTGAAAAGCAGTTAATCAGGTCTGTTCTTAAAATTTCACTACTGTTGTTTGCAGAAAGTTCTGACGTTATTTCTAAAACGATCAAAGAAATAAAATAATGTATTGAGATTTTTCTCTGTAATGTTTAAGAATCTCTAAATTAAAAAAACGTCAATACAAATAAGATTAATGCGAGAAAATTGAAAAATTGTCTGGCGTGGTTCCAGAAAAAAAAATATACAGAGTATGCAAGATTTTTTTAATTTACAAAAGCCTTTTGCTTTTCTCTTCAAGGTGGGTTTTTGCAACACTTATTGGTGGAAAATATTTCGATTTTGGGTTAAAGATGAATTTAGGACGATATATATTCTACATAAAATTTGAAAGGACAAATATGAAATTTTGTGTAACTTAAAAAGTAGAAATTTAATTAAATACCTGGCATGATAAAACTAATACCTGAGCTCTTACGGATATTAAACCTGTATGTAACTGTTAAAAATGTTGACAGAGTTGCATTGTGTGTATTTTTACTAAAACGTAAAACAACAAATAGTATTTTTCAGCGTAAAATATGGCACGAAATCCAATTTTAAAATGTCTAAAATGCAAAGTACCTTTTGTAAATTTTTAAGAGATTGATGAACTATTTTTTCTGTTTTCAAAGATATGGTATGGTGTAGGTGTCAAGAAAGTAATAGTAAATGTAAGTTAGATTAAAATAATGAATCAGCATGTGCCTTGTATATTAAATAAATATCATGTGCAACTCGAGTTCAGCTAAAATTACAGCTTATGGCCATTCATCGGATTATATTTTTGTGAATCGGTGACAAAGTAGTATCTATTACTGGGCCATGTATGTGGTGAAGTCTTGACACTGAACGGTTCAAAGTGTTTGGTAGAGACAAATCTGCTATTCAAGTAAAGGCCTTAAAGATTTTTTATTCAGTTTTCATTGACCTCGTTTTGTGGACAAAAATAATTACTGTGGAGTCTTCAATTATTTTAGATAGCCAATAGCAACTAGTTATGGGGCTATCGTCTATCCGTGGATTTTTTATTTATTGGTACAATACCGTTTGTCTCACTCCTTTTATTGTAGTGTTCTGGTATAGACAAGAAGTAGTAAACAAGCTTTCAAAAATAATGTAATTACAAGGTACATTATATATGTTTATTCAATGTATTGAAAAATATAATCTTGTTAAATTTAGGGATACTAAAGTGCTTTTTTTTCTCCAATACTTTTCTTCATCAATAGAGAAACATCTGCTCAGGAATTGTTAGAAAGTTCTTCCGATATTCAGTCACAAATAGATCTTTCTTTTTGGAATATCCTGATCATCAAATTTTTTTTATGCACTCAAAATATTAAAAATTAGGAATGGTTACGGAAGATCAACAAATACATTATTACAAGAATTATGTCTTACAATTTTTTGTCTCTATAATCTTTTGTTATATAAAATTTTTAAATGCATGTACTTTTTCCAAAATCATACAATGGAATGTATGGAACTGAAAGAAAAAGATGAAAAAAGAGAGAAATAAAAATTTAGAGCAGAGGTAAGAGTTCTCCCTCAGCTTCAAACATATCGCTGAACTTGATACCAAGATGAGATGAGAGAGAGCATCTTTTCAGATGTAACAACCACACTTCATGCAACAAAAAATAGTACAATTGCAGCGATACAAATGTTTCAGGTGCAAGGTACTCTCTAGCTGGAAGCAAACAACTAACTTTATTAGAAACCTTGTAACTAATGGATTGATTTTACAAAAAAACCCACATAAAACCTATATAAAACCAACCATCCCCATTGATAACCGTTTCTCTGGATTAACATCTATAAATATTGGTGAGAAAGAGAGAGAGAGAGAGAGAGAGAGAGAGAGAGAGAGAGAGAGAGAGAGATGAGAACCCAGCTTTGTATAGAATATCATCAGTTGCGTTTTTGTCACATTGAAAGAAAGCAGCAGTTTACACTCCCCCC
>RDPX01000122.1:440564-465309 GCA_003991215.1 Morbakka virulenta
ACACACACACACACACACACACTGCAAAACAGAACACATCTAAAGGGTACTGAATAGCAGGAAAACCTGAAAGCAAATAATCCGTGACGTAGAAATCATACACTGCCACAGTAATTACAATTATGGTAATAATAATAAGAAGAAGGGGTAGAAAAATAGTAACAATAATAGTAATAATACACACACACACACACACACACACTGCAAAACAGAACACATCTAAAGGGTACTGAATAGCAGGAAAACCTGAAAGCAAATAATCCGTGACGTAGAAATCATACACTGCCACAGTAATTACAATTATGGTAATAATAATAAGAAGAAGGGGTAGAAAAATAGTAATATCAATAGTTGTAATGATAATAATAGTAATTATATTAATGATAAAATTTGCTTTAATTTTTGATTTTATAGAACGGTGTTATACCACCAGCTGAATGAGAGAAAGGATATGAACAAGCAGCTTGTACCCTAAACTACTAGTTGTAAGCTGGTAAAAAGTCAAGTAAAAGGCTTTTGGGAATTTGGAAAGTAACCATGACAAGCAGTGCAATAATAACATTATTAGTGATAAGAAGTGAAGTAGAAATAAAAACTATTATTCTTTATTAATTTCCTTTGTAAGGTAAAACTAAGGGGTCATTTCAATTCACCCATACTGAAATCAATGAAAAGTAGCTCTAGAATTAATAGGTCTCCTTATTTAAAAATGGTACGGCTTTGTTCTCAAATCCTCCGGCAAAGCAATTTTCATATTATTTCCAAGTTTGTATACTCTGTTGATTCTTCCCAAATATTTAACATATTAAGCACCCAAATAATGAGGCATTTTTATTGCACTAAATTTGCTACTTGTCCTTTTTTGGCAATTCCAAGTTAACTGAAGAGACCACGCTTGAATTTATTTTCCATTTAATTTAATTATTTTACAAATAAGCTTAGATTTTCTAGTCTAACTTTGCTGAAATAATGGGAAAAAGAATAAAAAGAAGATCATTAGTCTAATCAGTGAAATAAGTTATTTACAAAAGTTAGTGCTTGGTTTATAAGAATTTAAATACTGGGAAAGTTTTCCAGAAATTTTACCAGCGTTATGTCGTTATCAGGAAAAAACTGAGGACCAGAAAAATCTGAATTTCATCTTGTGTTATTGCATCACAAATTACAAATAAAGGTGAATTATTTTTTTAGTTTTTCAACTATGGACATTTTAGTTACCTAACAAAAAAATTATTTGGAAATTAAAGAAATAAGCAGATTTTTGCTACTTCCGGCGAGTATCAGGTCAAAGAAAGGTAGGTGTCATTTCTTTAGCGCTCACCCATGTCGACATTTATCTTGCAAGCTATTGTCCATTAATGATATCAATCAAAATTTTTATCAGCCTGCTAGCACAGTGTGCAGAACACGAAGACTTTGATTTTGTGGAATCTAGTCGCATATTTGGGGTTGGTTTCTTATTTCTCTCCTCGTATTGACAATTACGAACACACAATAAAACTTTTAAGCTTTCTTCGTCTCAGGCACATCAAGCAACTATCTCCGTGTAATATTTGACTTTTCGACAATATAATTAGTCATAAGCATGAATAATGACAGGCTCCCCATGATGATGTTGATTAGTTATTAAAGTGAAGTGAAGTCAGCTGCTGTGAAATTTACTACGCTAACATGCCAATTGAAAGGTTTTAGCTAAGATGGCTCCAAACGTGTCCTTCTTTACATTAATGATTTTCCTTCAAAATCTATGTGGATGACACTAACTTGTTGTCTGCCATTTTCCACAAGGCAGCACACCACAAGACTGCTCAGCNAGTCATAAGCATGAATAATGACAGGCTCCCCATGATGATGTTGATTAGTTATTAAAGTGAAGTGAAGTCAGCTGCTGTGAAATTTACTACGCTAACATGCCAATTGAAAGGTTTTAGCTAAGATGGCTCCAAACGTGTCCTTCTTTACATTAATGATTTTCCTTCAAAATCTATGTGGATGACACTAACTTGTTGTCTGCCATTTTCCACAAGGCAGCACACCACAAGACTGCTCAGCAGGAACAAATCAATCTTGCTAAAGATTTGGAGTCCGACTTCCAGACTTTCAAATAATATGGTGGTATATAGCTGCATTCTTTCAAACTAGGTTGTATTGTAAGGTATTTTGTTTCATTTGCTTCTGGAGTCTCCAGTTTCTATTTCACTTGGGCCAGAGTGGACTTCTCTGAGAGATATTTAAAAATATACACTAAAAATTTTCTTATTCTAGACAGTCCTTCTGATTCTAGTCGATAACGCTTGGTGAAATTTTTTATTTATTTCTTCGCCAGTTACAGCACTGAGAACCCCTTGAAAACTGCGGGCCGGCACTGATCACCTGGTAACTGCTGGCCAGTTCAGAAAATAGTAAATTACCAGTTAAGATTTTGTATTGGTAATACTATATTCATTGCTACAAACATACATGGGCAACCTGTTGGAAAAACCGGTATATGAAATTTTATGACGTTTTCTCGCATTCTTTCCTCCACAGCCTTTACAATTATGAAAGAAACGCAAGAGGTTTTGAGAGTTAGATTTTAGAGGGATCTTTTCTTTATCTGATAAAAATTAGAGTGTAAAAACTGAATATTTTACTGGTCTCTATTTCAAATAAAACTGCAGATTATTCCATATCTCTGTGCCGTTCCAATTGTACTTTTCATTCAGATACAGATTACACAAAGATAAACTAGGAGAGGTAATGTGACTATTTTGTTTTCTTTCAATTTTTCATTCATATTGTATTTTTCATAACTGGTGATCTATAATGTACACCATGTCAATATGCACAGAAAAGGCTAAGAATTTTTCAAATTATTTGATTTTATTTACTATGGCGTTGTTTTCTTGGTATACAAAGCTTAACAAGTACAAAGCCATTTCTAATTTATCAACAACTGTTCTTTACTTCTATTTACTTTTTTATCATGTGAATTTTTAGAATGTTACCAGCAGGTATTGATACTGGTCAAAAATATATTTTCCTTTTAGCTTAGGACAAGCTGTAAGTGCGAAACAATCATTTTTGAGTAAACTCTTTGAATAATTAATTATACAACCTAAAGTTCTCAAGCAAATAAGTAGAAAAACTAGATATATAATGTAAAGAAAAAGGAGGACAGTTGTTGAGAGGAGATACCTTGCTGAACTTTTATACTCCGTAATTTATTGGGGATGAAAGTAAATTCTTTGTGTTTTCGTGGCGGAAAACATACAATTAGTAACTACTTCCTTTTAAAATATACAAATATTCGGTGAGTATTGGTTTTTTCTTTACCTTAATATTTACTTCTGATTGACTTGATATATATACATTTATATATATATATATATGTATATATATGTATATATATACATTTTAATACTTATATTCTTGATCTCACGGAGGTAGTAAGATTTCATATATAATAGAGCCAACTTTTAAAGATGGATAAAGTCAGATTATTATGGATATTCTTCTATTATGAATTTATTGATAAATACCTCACTATTGCTGTACAGTAGCAAATAAGCGTCGTATGTCACAAAGTGTCATAAATAAATTCCTAAGCAAATAATTCCCAAATTTGAAATTATGTATCAACAAATGTAGTACCGGGTATCTTTTCGATATCTTGATTTGGTAGTTTATCAAAATAGTTTACAATTTGCGTTCGCCTTCTTTCTAGGACAAGCAGATACCAATATATTAGTTTTCAATAATTTTGGTGACTTATAAACAGGCGTACAAACAAGGCAGAGGAAAATATTAATTTTTCTAAATTTTCAAACTAAGTAGAAAGGTAGGTTTTTATATCAAATTTGTGTAATATTTTTTACTAATAAGTGCCTTTCGCTTGCATGTATTCTAGCTTTTTTTTGTTTTCCATAACCACACACACAAATGTTAGGTGTTAATGGAAGTCTGGCTTGACTAGTAGATTTTATCATCAAAGCTTATAATTGTAAAAAAAAATTTTTTCCAATGCATTTTAGTGGTCCCACATTACAACATTACAAAGTGCAGATTTTTAGAAAGAATTCAGTTTGAAATTTCTGAACGCCATGACTTGACGTAATGATGACATCTGACATTGGTCAAAACCAGTCTGTGTCTGTTTGGAGGCTGCACCTGTGCATTACATATTTTTATCAGTATATATATGTTTATATATATATATATATATATATATATATATATATATATGGCTAAAAAAACGGCATAATTTTTACAGTAATTATCGTCGTATTTTATACATTTATTACCCCACATTAGAAAACGTGAGAACTGATTTGAGTAGCTTATCCATATCTTGTTCCAGTTTGATCTGAGGTTTTAGTGCCTTCCAAATTGAATGTTTTAATACGTCTGTGGTGAGTTTTTCCATTTTCCGCATTCAGTCTACCTTTAGGTTACACCGTTCTCGACTAACTTGAACAATAGCTGGGATAGCAAGTGTCAGTCTAAGATAAGAAACTTTACTTACGTTTCCTTGAGGGTATCTAATAGTCTAAGGTTGTTAGTAGTGACAGTTCTCGAGCATTACTAACATTTTTGCATGCTTTCTTTTCTTCATCTCATTTTTCTCAGTAGCACCAGCATTTCAAGGCTGTCGAAATAGTGGCCAGAAAATCTGCTTTCATTTTAAACATTTTAGTTTACCCTTATAATGGTACATAATTTATTCCAAAAACTAAGAATAATAAAAAATATATAAAAACTTTTATTTGATATCAAATTTGACTGAAGATGTCTTGTGAAACAGATATGCAGGTTGTATTTCCAATACCATCGGTCTTAAGGGAAAGCAAATCAATATTCAGATTTTAAAATATGTTAGCAAGGTGTGGTTGTGTTTTAAGTCAGGCTGAAAGATTTTATCAAAAGCATTTTTGGGTGCAGTGAACTAAAATTTGAAAATCTTTTATTTCTCTTCCCAGTCCTTCCTAATGCGTATATATATATATATGTATATGTATATGTATATATATATATATATATATATATATATATATATATATATATATATATTTGTAAAGGAAAAGTAAATTAGTACTGTGCTTTCTGAATATTACGGTATATATATATATATNACTAAGAATAATAAAAAATATATAAAAACTTTTATTTGATATCAAATTTGACTGAAGATGTCTTGTGAAACAGATATGCAGGTTGTATTTCCAATACCATCGGTCTTAAGGGAAAGCAAATCAATATTCAGATTTTAAAATATGTTAGCAAGGTGTGGTTGTGTTTTAAGTCAGGCTGAAAGATTTTATCAAAAGCATTTTTGGGTGCAGTGAACTAAAATTTGAAAATCTTTTATTTCTCTTCCCAGTCCTTCCTAATGCGTATATATATATATATGTATATGTATATGTATATATATATATATATATATATATATATATATATATATATATATATATTTGTAAAGGAAAAGTAAATTAGTACTGTGCTTTCTGAATATTACGGTATATATATATATATATTTTTTTTAATTATTAGGAAGTATAGTACTAATTTTTTTCTTTACAAATAGGAGACTGTTAACTTTTGAGGCAGAAGTGAAGGATAGGAAAATTAACATTGAGGAACAATTTTCAAAATTCTTTATTGGATTTTACAGCTGATTCCTACTACTTTTGACGTACTGAATCCAAAAATACATTTATATTTTTTCCTATACATCCATATTTTTTCCCGCGAAATACCACTCCAAATTGTGATTTCTTGCAAAATTCAGGTACAACATTTGGTGCAAAAGTTGGATGAACACTTTTTCTGCACATCTTTTTAAAATAATTTTGGTTAAAAAGGAAAACTACTCTTCTGTTTATTTATTGATGAAGTGCACTGACAAAACTAATTCGCATGAACAAAGCCACGCCAGAGCTTGTTGTAACACACCAAAAAGGAGAAACATTTGTCAACATGGATCGGGCTGTACACCTGTGCAAACAATTGGCGGTTGTTTTTTTTGGATTTGCACGCAACCAACGTTATCCCGAGAAAGAAATATCGTGGCTCAATAGTTATACAAATCTTGTAAATTCCAACAAGTTCTATTACCTTATACTAAACTGCTGTTATATAAGGACACTTTCACGTTGTTAGTTATGGTGCAAGACTCAGGATTTCGTCATACAAAAGTGTGATGAACTATTTCTAAGAGTATTGAAATGTAAGGAGATATTAGCACAAAATGCATGTAATTAGCTCTAGTCGGAGCACTACGATTGATGTGATTCAGTTTATGAGCTTTTGTCAAACAAATTTATCTACCTGCATGAGTGCAGATTGTAAAACAGAAAAACACCATTCACTTTCATTCTCTTTTCAGACGCCATGACTACTTCCAGGGTCAAGTGTGCGAATGATCCAGACTGTTTTAATTACATTTTTTTGAGCTATACATTGACAAATCACAGGCTTAAGATCAAAACTTTCATACTGCAAGCCTACTTGGCATATTTTAGGAATTAGGTTCGAAGATCAAGGACAAACCATAAGCTCCACACAAAGTCTGTAGATCTTGCTATGAAAGCCTAAGTCAGTGGATCAAGGAAAAGAAAACGCACATGCTATGGGTATACCTATGGTTTGAAGAGAACCCCAGGACCACACAACAGATTGCTATTTTTGTTTAGCGAAAACAACTGAATACAGTAAGAACGGTAAGCACAATATTCAATATACATCCCTCAAATCTGTTATTTATCCAATGCCTCATTTGTACGAGGTGCCTATTCCGATCTTTAGGGAAGTAGAAGAATTACCTGGCACAACTATTTGCGAATTTGAAGCCTCAGCACTTGAATTCCACTATGTCAATCCTGACCGATTCAGGTAAGAAGAGGTCAATGATCTAGCAAGGAGTCTACATCTTTTCAAGAAAGCATCTGAGTCATTAGCCTAAAGGCTTGGAGAGGAAATGTGGCTGGAGAATGATTTTAGAATATCAGACACCCTTACAGGAAAGGCAGACGTCCTTCAGTTTTTAATAGCTGAGAGAAGATTTGTTTTCTGTAACAATGTTCCGGGTCTTCTTAAAGTCTTACTTTTTAAAGTGTACGATTCCAGTGAGTGGAGACTATTCACTGACAACTCCAAACAAAGCTTGAAATGTGTACTTCTTTACAACGGAAACCGATATGGGGCTGTTCCTCTAGGACATTTAGTTGAACTAAAAGAGAATTATGGAGTATCAAGATTGTGATAGAGCTGCTAAGCTATCACCGTCATCAATGGATGACATGCATTGACTTAATATGGTAAATGTTCTTCTTGGCCAGGAAGACGTTATACAAAATGCACCTGCTTTTTTGTATATGGGACAGCAAAGGCTGTAAAAACATTTGGTTAAGGAAGAACTGCCCTGTAAGAAAGAACTTGAACTCAGGCTAACCAAAGATTAAGAATCCGCCAATTGTTTCTCTAAACATGATCAGCTCTCCGCATCCACACCTCAAACTTGGACTAATGAACCAGTTTTTGAAGGCCTTAGAGGACTCGACCTGATGCTTCGCCTACATCAGGGAAGCGTTGTCTACGATTAGTTACGAGAAAGTTAGGGCTTGTGTTTTTGAAGGACCACAGGTTCGACAACAAATGAAGGATGACAAGTTTAGGGAGTCGGTGAATGCTAATGAGAAAGAAGCTTAGGGATCACTTACTGATGTAGCTCAAGGTTTCCTTGGAAACACTAAAGCCAGTAGCCACAATAAAATTGTTTAGAAGCTGCTGAAAGCATTTGAGAAGCATGAATGCAACATAAACATCAAGCTTCATTTTCTGTCCAGTCACGGTTTCCTGTAGTCTTGGGCGGTGAGAACAACGAGCAGGGAATACGATTCCTCCAGGATCTCAGTGACATCGAGCAACGGTACCAAGGAAGATGCTATTGGTACATGATGCCCGACTACTACTAGTCTGTCAAGAGGGGCTGTTCACAGCACAGATATTCGCGGAAAAGCTAAAAGAAGCGGTTTTTTCCTAAATGAACAACACCTCAGAAAAGAAAGTGAAGCAAATTATACCGCCTTTCTCCATGTAGGTGTACACTAGTTACATTATGGTTAACTAGATTCATACCTATACATACTATCTTTTTTGTCACATCTTTGTACTTTCTTTACCTTCGTGCTTCCATGTATTTAATTAAATAATTATATAACAAACAATCACATTGAAATATTTATTTGCACTGCATCTTTGCTGCTAATCGCATAAATGTTTTCATGTGATATGCACAGTATGATTTTGATGCTTTCCCAAAAAAGTACGAATTTCAAGGTCTGCGAGTATATTGTACAGCAAAAACGGTATAGCTACAAAACTAAGGCAAGATTTGAACTCAGGGCATCGGAATGAGCAGGAAAGTGCACAAAAAACTCATTAAAAGAAATTTTGTTTTTTTATTCTTACTAAACAAATTAAGTATTTGACAAATATTTTGACCGCAAAGATGATTGCTTAAACACTTTTTTTCATACAAGAGGCTAAGATTGATAAATTTTTAAATAAAACAACTCATTGCCGTAATGAGCCATTTATAAATATGGAAATTGTTACAGTAAATGAGGCCAAGGTGACCCTTTGAACTACTTGGAACCTTAGTCGTGAGAAAAAACTGAGGAGTAACTTAGATAGGTACATTTAAAGTGTTGTGCTGCACACCTACTAAAGAAAAATAACTATTAATTTCTAAGGAAAAGCCTCTGGTAAGATAGTTTACAGATACAAGAGAACCGGTATCTCGACTTTTGATATTAGCTAAATATTCGGATTCTCGTGAGCACTGCAGGGCTCACTAAAGTCAAAATGCTTCAAAAATTTTCCTGATTGTAGGATCAGAATATTATCTATTCTGATCATATTTGCCTTTTTTTATTCTTTCTTCTTAAATAGATATTATTACTGGTTATACTTGTCTCATGAATTTGCAGAGTTTTGGATTGTAGCAGAACATATTGAAAAGTATAGTTACTACCCCTCTGTGTAGACA
Source organism: Morbakka virulenta (assembly GCA_003991215.1). Lineage (NCBI taxonomy): Eukaryota > Metazoa > Cnidaria > Cubozoa > Carybdeida > Carukiidae > Morbakka > Morbakka virulenta. Next base: position 449,593 of record RDPX01000122.1, read on the forward strand.
CTGGTTTATTGCGTATTTTCAAAATGAATGTTTGTCTATCATAGAGCCTACTCGTTAGAAATTACAGGTCTTCAACCAAGATGGCAACATTTAAATTTGTTATGGGGTGTTGATTAGGTCAACTGTTAATCCATCCAGCAGAAAATTATCACAAAATAGTATTACAAGTTAATGCATAACAGATCTGATTAACTCTTAAATCTAAATATAAACAATGTTTACTTAAAAATCGCTTTATACCAAAACAAGGAAAAGTTACTTTGAGTTTGGCTTGGGTGAGATTAATATTGCCAAAAGTGGAATTTGTTGAGAAATTCAATGCCTCCTTTTTCAGATTCATGGGGAAATTTCCAGGCTAAAGAAACATTGATCAAAAAACAACATTAATTTTGTTCTTTTATAACTTATAAAGAACCAGATAACAAAGAAGAGAAAGACAAGGAAGAATAAAAATTATATGTATAACGAAGAAGACAAAGTAGCATTATCTGACATTTGCTATAACATTTTTCTGCCAAATGGTTAACAAAACTCTTTTTAAAGGAAATGAATATGCAAAGATTTCTAGACAATAAGCATCAATAACTATCAAATGTTAGGTCAAGGCCAGAGTTTAAAAAAATAGATACTTTACCTTTCTTCTAAAGAAGATGGAATAATAATTCAAGCAACAAAAATTGATGAGCACCTTACTCAGTTCCATTTACATCTGCACCGTATGGAAACCTGAAACCTCGGTTTGTTAAAATAATCATTTCAAAGCTCTGAAAAAAACTGCTAGGAAAAGTTTTTAATTGGCACTTAACAAACAATATAAGAGAAGACATCCAGGTGTTTTTAACAGAGCTTAACTTTTAATGGTGCTCTGATATATTTAAAAATCCTCTCTGCAGAAAAGCTTCCAATTTTCATTAGGACATGACCTTAATAAAAAGTTTTAATATTCCTTGTTGATTTTATCTATAAAAAATTATACAACTTTTTAACGTATTATTAAACGTAACCAAAAATTTATTGAGTATACGACCTAACTAATTTTCATGTTCTGTAATAATTAAATATGTTCAGAAAAACGTTAAATGATAAATGATAATAACAAATGATCTCCTGGATTAGTGTTTTCGTGGCCTAAAAATTTTTCCTGGTGCCCAGAAAAAAACCTCAGGTCCTGAAACTAAGTAAGAAGGTAAAAAGTATAGAATTTTTTAATTATAAATGCTGCACTTTTAAATGAGGCAACAGCTTAACTGAAAAACAATAAAAATGTACGTACTTTAAAGGTTTTTTTGGCTGGATTTAAATGCACTCAATTGAAAAGAAAGGTTCACTTGATATCAAACACCTAATAATTAATTTTTATTTACGTATTTATCAAATCTCAACATAGCAGATTGGCTGTTTTTGTCCACTTCAAGGATCTAGTCATCTACAGATGTGGTGCATATTATGGTCTTAAATAGTGCTTGCTTGCCATGTCAGTAAGAATTTAATGGTCCAATTCATCATGTCGAGTTTGCATTCATTTGTAAACTGATTTTATTAACACTTTTATTTCTTCAAACATCCAAAGCTTTGATTTGAGTTATATTGATTAATGAAAACATAAAAAGCAGCTGGAGAGAATCAATAACAATAACTGAAGTTTTTCGGTCATTTAATTAGGGAAGGAATAATGAAGGAATAAATAATAACTGGAAGAACCAAGGGAAACAGGGACGATACAGGGAGGAAGACAAAGCAGAAAACAGCTTAACAACGTCGGAAATTCATTGCAGCCAGACAGGAGCTGCGAACTGATTCACAGGTATCGAGGTAAAGAACAATGGAAGTCCATAATCGTCCAAGCTATGCGGCTTGGAACCTAAAGGAGAAGAAAGACATTAACTATTAAAAGTGATCACACTAAAAATAACAATTTAGGCTCCAGTTTAGTATAATACTTATACTAAAATTTGATTGTTACTAAGTTTCAAGAAATATTCACAATTTGATTACAAATGAAGAAGGATTAAGAGTAATAATGTTTTAGCTTTTCCTTTCTATTGTAGTTCCTGAAACAAAGAGAAGTGGACATAAGTTTGATTATTCCAACCAAGGTAAGGCTGCTCTAACAAAAAGTAACGTGCACACAGCTATTTGCTTCTCACCTGTTATTACTTTTTTGAGCCACCATATTTTTGGGGGTTAGTATGAACCGTATGGTGCATGCGTCAACATTCCTTGTTCATGCCTAATTAGAGTTATTTCTTGCCCTATTTACATTTTGCAATCACATTAAAACGTACGAGGTAGTAGTACAAGCATAAAAACCTTCTTGATCTGTAAAATCAAGCTCATCTTTTTCTTTTTCTTCTCTTCCTCCAGACTGTACTGGTCAGCAATGCAAGAATTACACTCCCATCTATTGCTACGTAACGCTCAAAGTTGGTTACTCCTTCCTTTTCCTACTTATTTAATAGTTTTTGTACATCGATTTTCTTCCAGGCCAACAGCTGAAAAGATATTCGCTACTGGTTTACTCTTGTAAACCAGAATATTCAATGCTCTATCAAATCATCNCAATCACATTAAAACGTACGAGGTAGTAGTACAAGCATAAAAACCTTCTTGATCTGTAAAATCAAGCTCATCTTTTTCTTTTTCTTCTCTTCCTCCAGACTGTACTGGTCAGCAATGCAAGAATTACACTCCCATCTATTGCTACGTAACGCTCAAAGTTGGTTACTCCTTCCTTTTCCTACTTATTTAATAGTTTTTGTACATCGATTTTCTTCCAGGCCAACAGCTGAAAATATATTCGCTACTGGTTTATTCTTGTAAACCAGAATATTCAATGCTCTATCAAAAATCATCAGTGATCTCATCCTTTTCATGTCTTGAAGATGATGATACGCTTGTAATCAGCAATGTTTTTCACTATGAATTCTTCACTAAATGTGTCTGAATAGGCAACAGCTCCTCCGGAATACACTTTACGTCTTGTAGTCATATCTGCAAAAGCTAATGGAATAAGCTTGTGTCCTGGAGCAATTGCAACATAGTGATCTAGCCTAGTAACTTGCAGTGTTTATGTCTTAGTACAGATACGTGTTTAATTGCAGTAGTTAGGCCAACAATAGGTGCCTTGCCTTAATCATCTTGTGGCTGAAAGATCTTTTGCTCTAGGCCAAGAACACCACTTAATTCCTCCAATGCCATGATAGTTACATTTTGTACTTGAATGACATTTAATTTATGACTATTCCTGGTAGATATCAGTTTAAAACTTACCATACTAATCTGAGGCTTTTGGTGACACGACATTTCGTTCTTCGGAAAAAGCCTCGAGTATATATCTCTAAAGTTTGTACCTTCGTTGTATAACATCTCTGTTAGCTGATGTAGTGTATTCACTGTGCTGATGATCTTTGATCTTTGCCCTTCATCTCTTGCATAGCCATGTATTAATTAGCCTAGTATTAATCAGTTTCTCGTTTCTTACTTCAATATTGATTTGCTGTGACTTCTTTAAAAAATTTTTTCCTTTTTCCAAACTCTATTTTTCTCTTCCGGAGGAGTCGAAATATTTTCTTATACTTTTGACACATTTTCACTTCTCTTAATTTACCTTGTAATCTCATTAATATTTCGTCACAACTGTTCATCTCCTTGAGTTTAATTGCTCTTGCTTCAGCAATATCACGCATGTTACTTTATCCCTGTAAGATTCTCAATTGTAATTTTGACTTTGGTTTTCTTTTGAAAGGGATAAGGGCCAGGGTTACCACCAGATGCTTTCTTGTCCTCCGGCTTTTACGAAGTTTGAATTTTTTCTCTATTAAAATTTTATTTTGCAGGCAATTTTCATTAGTAGAATTTTCAATTGACTTTGGAAAAGCTTGACATTCAATCTGATCTTGATTAACAGTAATCCTTTTTTTAGATAAGACTTTGGTCCAAAAAGCAACAATTTTTATTTTTCTTTTGTATGACGGAGACTGCTCTTTGCCAACCTGCTTTTTGAGTTCAGTGTCATGCATTTCTTCATCGAGTAATAATTCTTGGGTTTTTTTCTAAATTTTCAAACAAAATTTGCACTTTATTATCATTATAAAAATTTACCTGAAAATGTGTATGCAAAATTTTACTTCTAGAATTGTTTATAATTTTTTGAAGACGCAATTAAAAATTCCACGAAAGCCTTCGGAAATATGTTTTTAAATCAACCAAACTATAAAGAAAAGTGTATTTAATTCGAATGAAATGAAAAGTTTTTAGTAATTCTATGTAAGCTCAAATTAAACAGATGGATTCGGATATAACTGCAGTGTTATGTTATGTTAATTGACTTCCCTAACTGGATGTAGTCGACTCGGCATGTAGTAATAGCTTGTGATTTAACATACTATTAACTTATTTGACAGCAGTTGTGTATGAACTTTTATAACTAGCTTAGAACTGTTGAATGTCTCGCCTAAAATATTTATATCATTTTGGGAATATAGAGCCGAAAAATAGGGCCTAAAAATAGAGCCTAAAAATAGAGCCTAAAAATAGAGCCTAAAAATAGAGCCTAAAAATAGAGCCTAAAAATAGAGCCTAAAAATAGAGCCTAAAAATAGAGCNTAATTCTATGTAAGCTCAAATTAAAAAGATGTATTCGAATATAACTGCAGTGTTATGTTATGTTAATTGACTTCCCTAACTGGATGTAGTCGACTCGGCATGTAGTAATAGCTTGTGATTTAACATACTATTAACTTATTTGACAGCAGTTGTGTATGAACTTTTATAACTAGCTTAGAACTGTTGAATGTCTCGCCTAAAATATTTATATCATTTTGGGAATATAGAGCCGAAAAATAGGGCCTAAAAATAGAGCCTAAAAATAGAGCCTAAAAATAGAGCCTAAAAATAGAGCCTAAAAATAGAGCCTAAAAATAGAGCATAAAAATAGAGCCTAAAAACAAAGCCTTGTTTTTACATTTCATGCCAGCTGCAAGCAGATTTTAATTCACTTTTTTTGGCAAAAGTCGTCAGATTTTTATCCTCTTACGTCCTGGCATTTAGGAGAACCTTCCTTTCCCATAAAATATTTTCGTAACACCGTAACAAATTCTTACCCTTTCCTCCATCATAGAGGCATTAGGTAACGGGTGAATGATCCAATATCTACTCCATTTTTAACATTGAAAATTGTTATTCCTCTCACATTCTGTGTGTCTGGGTATGGCGACTTTCTTTATACAGAATTTGTTTGTAGTTTCATGATAAAGCTTGTTTATTGTTAATTAACGGTTATTCAAGGATATTACAATAATTATATTACAACTTTACCAACATTAAATATTGGTTTGAAGGAGTCACATTTACCTTTTTGAGTCAGTCTTTTGCATGTCTTTGTCACACTTAGTTGGACATGTGGTCAATACTAAACATTATTTAAGTAGTACCTTAAATTCTCGTTAACTCTTGTGTGCAACGACAGTGTCTTCCAGATACTTGTTGACTTCTACAGTGTGTTTAGTTGATTTTCAAGAGATTCTTTGTTGCCCTTATATCCTTTTTTTATGGTCTCAGTAGACCTTGTTACTCCTGTTCAGGCAGTGAGATACAAACCAGTGAGACTACATAGAGTACACTTTGTCCAGGTATATCAGGGAATTTATAGAACAGAGATTTTGCCTTGCCTACGATGTATGTGGCAGGGAAAATCCCGGCCCTCATAATTGAGGGTCTGTAATCACGTTGTCACATGCATAATGCTCGTCATTCTTCTCAAAAACATTCGCTAATCCGTGCAAATCAGGCAGGAGGTCCCTGTCCAGCCTTTGATGTCGAACATCCCACGTTTCTTAGATCTGTTTTTGCTGCGTATTTCGCTGACTCTTTCCTATAGTATATGCGTTTTCATATTCTGTGTTTGAACAACATGTCCAAAGTGCTTGAGGTTTCTCTTACGTACAGTGGACAAAAGTTGCATGAAAGTTTTATCTCTTCCATGGTCGAAGCGTTGGTTTGATCGTCACACCAAATTGTAGATAGAATCGTCTGTAGCACACCAACTAAAAAAGCTTTCAATTTTTTGTTTTCTGCAGTCTTCAGAGGCAGTTTTTGCACCCATTGAATGCGACTGACCACAGCAGAGACTTGGCAGCCTTTACTTAGATGCTTGTTTAAGAAATGATACAGATGTTAAAAATCCAAACCAAATTCATAAAAAATAGGCATACAGCTGTTAAAGAAACGAATTGTTGAAGTAAAGAAGTTACTGCGATTTGTTTTGGTTTTTGTTCAGGAGAGTCTTTGTTTGCAGTTACTTGTCTTTAAAATATCATTGTTCCAGTTTGCTTTATCTAGTCTCACATCTCTGCTTGTTGATATATACGTAATCATAATACTTACCAACGTTTTTTTGTTTTGGGGGCGTTATTTTCAGAGTACGTAACTTCAAACCAGTAATATTTGTCTGATAGAACCCAGTTATTAACTTGTACTTGAGCTTTCCGAATATCATTTTTGAGCAAGATGATGCAAACAGTCTTGCATCAAGAAAATAAACATTTTCTTTGACAGCTTAAAGTACGAAACCGTAACATTTGAAACGAAAACTAATCCCTTCCACCCTTTTTCAAAGTGGATAACAACCAATTTAGCTCTACCAACTTCTACCCTTTTTTGTGTGTTGTCGATAAGAAATCAGTTGTTTTTCGTTTACGAAGAAAGGTTTGAATTAAATTATGAAACTTGTTTTTGAAACAGAAATCTTATTTTTTCTACTTAACCCTTTAAATACCAAGGACGTATATGTACGTCTCAATTATCAATGTTGAGGCCAACGAAAAAGTTGAGGAGAAATGAAGTGCCGACCATCAAAGTAAAGTTGAAAAAATCTTATATCAAGTAATAGAATCTGTTAAAAGCATGAATCTTTCAATTGTACTAACAATTTCCTGCATTTTTTCCCAATCTTACTCTTAATGAAAATCTCCAAGGCATGTTACGGAACATAAGCCGGGAGGGTGGGGACCATTTTCACAATGATAATGACAATGATATCCATTTGCTTTCGTTTTCCTTCTTTCACCATTTAGTGTTTTGCCTTACTTTTTGTGGGATTGATTAATTCTGGATAACGTCGGGCACAATATTTTTGTAGCTAGATTCTGCAACGTCAACATGGGAATAGACAGAATAGACAGAATAAAATTCGGTTTAAAGTGAAATAAACGCATTTTCTCATCACGTTTTTTAGGCAAATTAAAAGAATTGAAGACTGCTTCCTCAATAAAGTGAAAAAACCTTTTGTTGTCTACTTGTATGACTTGAAAATGCAGCTGTATTTCCCCACCATAAAGTCATTTCTATCCATTCACCCATATATTTTATATAATCAATTATAAATCGCAGCACTTTTAATCGGCTGCCTTTTTTATCCAATTTCCATTTGGAAATTCTTTTATCCTATGTATAGTGGATAGGAAAAAAAAATTCTTTCTTATCATGGTAGCGTATGGAAGCAGATTTTTATTCCGGAAAGATTAGTAATGTATTTTTTGTAATGGCTCCTTTTTAAGTGGTTTTGGGAGTTGAAACCGATTTACTCTTGCTCTACCAAGTGCAGCTGTACCGTTTTCCGCGAAATATTTAAATAATTTTTCACTGATATACCAATTATCTACAAAAAGCTTATAGCCCTTCCAGAAAAGATCGCTTATTTACTTCGGTAGCACAGCCCCACTCTTTCCTTACTGCCTTTCTGTAGATCTCTCTTCGTCTGACACCATTCCTTTGCTTCCCAAAAAATCAAATGAATTCCACAGATATTCAGTCATTTTGCATAGACTAAAGAGCTTAATTTCAAAACGAGATCTCTTATTTGGCATATACTAAAACGTAGTTCTTCATCAATAGAAATAAATTCTCCTGGAATGTAAAGACTTTTGAATAAATCAACAAAGTATTATTTGTGCCATGAACTTTGTATAACCTATCACGATTGTCAGCACACTAAAGAAATGAAATTTATTGAGAACTTGAAATTGATTTCAATGCATGACTAGATTGAAAGTTGAAGCTTTCAATAGTGGATATTGACTCCAATAAAGATGCAGTTGTGGTTTTTTTTACACTATTGGCATTAGCAGACAGGGAGCAAAACCCTTCTTCACTTTAACAGCTATCACATCTTTCCAGCTGTTCCTAAGGTACGAGCCCTCATTGCTGGGTAGACAACAATATACTGAGCGGAGTTATATTTTTCTCTTCTACAATGTGATATATAAAATAATCAGTTATGTAACACCTGGAAACACTCATTCATGGCAACTATTTGGAAGATTGATCTTTATGAAAGGTTCACCGGTAACTGGTAGTACAAATGAAGCTTCACCTTCTGCCTTCCACCTACTTTCAGGGATATTTTTTCTACCTTCTACCAGGTCCTCCAGGTCTCAAGGTCCTCCTCACGTTCGACATGGGTGCTGATTTGTATATCTATGTTCTTCGTCACAAGCTTTTTCTTCTTCTTCAGTAGACACTTCTTCAGACGACAATTCGTGGCAAGATACTTCTTCATCTTTACTTGAGTCATAACTATAGGTTGAATCAACATCAGCATTCACAAAGACAACAGCTTCTCCTAAAGTGACATGTCTGTATCCTGGAGAAGCCATGTTTTGAAAGAGAGAAAACGCGCGTAAGTCATAGAATAAGCGATAGCTAAAGAGAAGGTTATAAACGTTAGAAAACTGTTTGACTGAATCCAAAGGCAAAGCTTCCCTCCAAGCAGCCTGCAACAACAACAACAAAATATTCTCATCTAAATATGGTTGATATACTGATGATTTTACTCCAAATGAGGGGTGGTAACATGATTTATCAAACAGTTGTCAACCGTAAAAAGATACTGCGCATTTTTTAGATAAATTAATATCTTTTATGTTGCGAATTTTCTGCAGTCAAAACGCAACGAATTATGATTTTGGAAAGAATAAAGCTACAGATGAAACCCCTGTATGAAATAATATAATATATTATATCACAGCTAGCAGTAAAAACGATAAAGGTATTTATTCAAAAAATCCGAGAGAAGAATAAAATTAATAATTATAGTGCCCCCAGGTGCAAGAAAAGATATTGGAAAAAGCGGAAGCCTTTCATTTTTTCAGAAAAAGTACGGGAGGTTAAATTGCCTGAAGTTTGGATTTTTTTCATATAATTATTTCTTAGGAATCCAGGTACATTGAACCACTTTTGTCTGTATTCTCTATTTACTAGGTTGACATTTTTGAGTTGACATATCAAGAATTCAGTCTGATGAACTGCCTTTTTTCAGCAAGTACCCATTATTTTTCTTTTCTTGTAACTTTTAACTTTCTTCTACGACATAAGTAAATCTCAAAGATTTTAAATTTCATTTTCTTTTTTCAAAGCNATCTTTTATGTTGCGAATTTTCTGCAGTCAAAACGCAACGAATTATGATTTTGGAAAGAATAAAGCTACAGATGAAACCCCTGTATGAAATAATATAATATATTATATCACAGCTAGCAGTAAAAACGATAAAGGTATTTATTCAAACAATCCGAGAGAAGAATAAAATTAATAATTATAGTGCCCCCAGGTGCAAGAAAAGATATTGGAAAAAGCGGAAGCCTTTCATTTTTTTAGAAAAAGTACGGGAGGTTAAATTGCCTGAAGTTTGGATTTTAAATTTCATTTTCTTTTTTCAAAGCACATATTCTTTATATAGTATATATTGGTATTAAAAATAGATTATACTTTTAACAAGGTATTCAGGGAATAATTACTCTTTTAGCGCCAGAACGACGGTGGTCAGTTTTAGTCCTATCATTACAAGACTTAATAATTATCTATTCACGGTTATATCATTGAATTCACTGAAATAAATTTGTTACAGATTTGGAAAACTATGGGTTTGGAGTCAACCGTCAAAGTACACTTTCTTCAGCTATAACTTCTTATATTTTCAGTCTTTGGATTGTTTTCAGGTAAGTTTAAATTCAATCAAAAATTTTTCTTGTTTCATTTTATTGTATTTTGTAAAGTAGCAGGGAAACATTATTCATTTTCTATTACCTTACCTTACCTTACCTAGTCGGAGGGGTCTGTGTCAAACTCTTAATTACACATTCTTTCCATATCTTCCTGTTGGTCATTTTACGTTGCAACAGCCAGCTATCAATTTCAGTAATTTCTTGCATTCGCTTGACACAGGTAATGTGTGGCCTTTCTCTTCTATTTCTTTTCTGTGCAGTGGTGCAGAGAACATACTTGTTGATAACTGAATAAGTAGCTCTTCTTAACAGTCCTCTAAGCTCCCTTAGTTTAATTCCTTTGGTAACGAACTATGTGGGCAATTCCATGCATAGTGGGTCCGTTGCAACACTAGTGCATACCCACTAGGGATTGGTTACTATAGCGAATCCCGGCCGGTTGCAGACTAAATCTATGCATGAGACTGAATATCAGGCAGTACAACATGGCAAAACAGCCAACCCATGATGGGAAATTAACGATTACGACAACTATACGATCACAACCAAATTTCGTACATACATTGTTACACCCTTAGCTGATTCAAAGGCGTAAGACATTGCAAAGGCAAACCGAAAGGATCCCTTGTGATTGACAACATAAGAATAAAAGTTCGAAAGACTTGAAATATACAGAGAAATATCATCAACTGATTGAAGGTTACAGGAAATTTGACATTGAGATCATAGCTATACAGAAGCACAGGTGTAAATACAGCTTCGATATCACCATTCTTCAGAGCTATTACTGCTATTACTCTTTAGCAACCAACGAGGGCTATGGAGGAGCTGAAATACTTGTGGGAATCCTGATTAACTGTATCCCTCAGGTCAGAAACGTTAGTGATAGGGTCATAAAAATAACACTGTCATGTAATCCTGAAATAGGTCTTATGTGCCTATGCTTCGACAGAAAGTGCAGATGCAGTGAAGGACATCTACAGTAAGCTCAATGATGCTTATTTAAGATTACTGAACAGAATTGACATCAATCTAATCTGAATCCATTTAGAGTTCTTTACTAATGATCGTTATCAGCAAAGTGGTATAAAAGCCAATTTACATGTATTGCATCGTACACTGACGGTTTCGTAGGACAGACTCTCTCAACAACAAAGGGCCACGCAACCTACAAAATTACAAAAGCAATACTCGTATTTTGTATTGTTGTGTCACAATGAAAGAAATATTAGAAGTTAAAGGAGCTTGGAAAATCTTGGGAAAACAGATTCATTTTGTGAACGTAAATGTTAAAACATTTTGACAAAATAAAGAGGAAGATACGACTTGGGAAGATAAGTGAGCTTATTCTAAATGTAGAGAATTTGACGAAATTACCCATTTCTGTGACTTGAATACCAGGTCTGCTGCTAACATCAATAGAATTAAGTTTCTTCAGAAAAGTGACTAGATTTATGATTACCTATTGGATGCATGCATAAGGGTTTTAGACAGATTTGTGACATAAAACTACCAGCAAACCTATTAACTGGGGTTTTACAATCAATTGCAATTTGAACCCATGTCAAGGAGGTTTACTCATCATACAACAATTTTTCGGGTAAAAGCAGTTTTTAATACTGATGCAGTTCCCCGCACAAAACAGTTTTTACTATGATCATAGCTCCATCTATGATCATAGTATCCTTCCATCGAATTATAGCTTTCTCAAATTCTGATGAGCTATATTTTTTCTATAAGTGAGATTATTCCTTTAGTCTTAAATTCTTAAATTTTCCTTATTCCTTATTTTAATATTTCAAGTCCATTACAATTACATTTATATATATATATGCCAGTATCAAAGTAATTATTTGCTATCGACAGTGTTCAATAATATAAGAATATTAGAGCTATCATATGGTGAACGACAAAAACAAGCAACAAAACTCAGTTTAGAACTGCAAGCTTCATATTTCACAATCGTCAGCTAAACAAATTATATATATATATATATATATATATACTGGCTGAAAAATTTGGAGTAAGAGGTTTTAAATATTTAAACAGAAAAGGGAGCAGCTACCTAATTTGTGTTGAGACGTTGTGAATATCTTAATCCCTTGCATTTGGCAAAGTAGTTGTTTTCAAATAAGCAATGATTATTTGTCAACCTGTTAAAATATTAATTTTAGCCGCTCAGCATCACTATGTTACTTACAGCATTGATATTGATCAGGGTGATGTTATTGAGATAAACGAGGTTTCTAGGAGGTTTCAAATCAGACGAAAGGTAAGATTTTAAAAGCACTTTACTTTTAATATTTGATATACTAAACACAAAGGCGTAGCAAGTTATTCATAAAAAGGTACTATTTCTGTAAAGTTAGATATGTAGTATGGCGTGACAAAAAGAAAATAATTATGTTTTTGGATACGTGCGTGGGTTTTGAATAAACTGTAATACAGTATTGTTCGTTACAAGAACAAATAGCTAAATTCGGAAACCTGCAATATCGCTGGTGCTTACAATTTTAATCTCTTTCTACAAGACTATTTCTGAAAACGAAGAGGATCAAAGAGCAGATTTTTATCGTTTGCTATTTTAGTAGAAATAATATTTAATTTTTAACGAGAAAACCCCTCTGGCATATGACCTGACATTGTTGCATGTGGCTAAATTAATTAATTCAATTAATGAGATACTACAAATTTTCCAATCCGTTTAAAGTGCAAAATATTTTTTACCTATCAACACTTTTGGTTACTATTTTGCGACTTTTATTTATTTTAAGAGCGAAGTGACTTTTTGTACCCGAATTTAAAAAAAATTAACTAACCGTTATTCTTTTTTAAATGTTACTCTAACGACGAAAGAAATCCAAGAAAACTATTTTGGCCTAGTCAAGTTTAATAATTCTCTTATGCTATATTGTTAGAATTAAGTTTGTATAAGATATGACAGCTTAGGTGCAAAATAATTAATTTTTGCTTTGTACAAAATTTCAAAGTAAAAAAAGCCTTATCAAATACAGCAGTCAAAATTCAAATTTTCTAATTTGCGATTTTCAAGTTTTCAAAGTCTCACTTATTAAGATATTCAAATTCCCATCATCAAAAATAAATTCAAATAGTTGCAGATACGTAGTACCTTTCTTAAACAGGTCTTGTTATTTTTAAGTCCACACATGTTTTAGGAAGAAAATACTAAATATAATAAATATCATAAAATGTTAAATCAATTCTAAAAGGTATATCTTAAAATATGATTATGCAACAAAGCATAATAGAATGTCTAAAAGTTCTTATTCAGTTCTGAAAAAAGAAATTTACATTAGCTAGTTTTTCCAATAAAAGTTGGTTTCATGGCAATTATTTTCAGTATTTGGCAAAAATGGAAGCAAAACTGCTCCTGAGAGGGTTATCTAAAGCTTTTTATGCTAGCAAATATTCAAAACGAGTTATCTTTACAATATTCAAAGAGTTCAGCTTTTCTGTAGGCTCTCTTTCTGCCTAAGAGATAAAGCTGCATACATCACGTCATTTCACAAAAATTGTCATAATGATCATGTGCTTAAAACATTTCTTTTTCAATATAATCAAATTACTATAAAATACTTTTCTCTTAGAATACCTCTAATTGGCTGATTTGGTCAAACGTATACTAGAATTAAACAAAGAAGATGGTCTACTGCTACCATAAAGTCTCGAGTATAAGTCGAGGTTTTCAAGCCAAAGTTTGTGTCCAAAACTTTGTTTCGACCCATATTCGGTACCGACAATTTCGGCCTTCGAGAAAAACGTATTTAAGTGGTGCAAGTAGGATTAATTATCCTCCCCAATACAAAGTTGTGTTGTAATAATATTCAATGTCGACGACAGAAAGTGGGCTGATTTGGTTCTCATTTGTTTTACAAGATTTGTGAATTGTGTCGAGTTTTTTCTGTTCATTTATCTGTAGATGCTTCGCTTTTCCAAACGGATTAAGATGTTGTGTCTTTTTCCACAGGCAATCAAGGTGTAGACGTCTAGTATTATGCAGCTTTTTTATCTTTTTTCCTTCTCGTATTTCTGGAAGTCATCTTAAAACCAGTGTTCACTTTTATTGGCACATTAAATGTAGTTCATTTGGCTGCAATTTTTATGTCACCGTCAGCTAAAGCCATTATTATTTTATTTATATTAATGTTTGATTCAAACACTGTAGCTCATTACAGAAACAGGTATTTCTATTATCAAATAAAAGCACTTTTTAATGTGTTAAAGATTACCTCTGATTAAAAACTCCCTTATTAAATTTTCAAAAGTTAGGCAAAGTAAAAATTTACTAGTAAATGAAATAGAAATTACTAAAAATTTGTTTTGTCAAAATAAGGTAAGTACTTGGCATAACTATCTTTTCTCGCATCATCTATTTACACACGTTAAAAATAATTTGCATTAATTTTCCAATACCAACATCAAAAATTATTGTACTGGTAATGACTTATATCACTACTTTGAATTTTTTAGTCGATTGCTTAAAATTTTTANTGCTTAAAACATTTCTTTTTCAATATAATCAAATTACTATAAAATACTTTTCTCTTAGAATACCTCTAATTGGCTGATTTAGTCAAACGTATACTAGAATTAAACAAAGAAGATGGTTTACTACTACCGTAAAGTCTCGAGTATAAGTCGAGGTTTTCAAGCCAAAGTTTGTGTCCAAAACTTTGTTTCGACCCATATTCGGTACCGACAATTTCGGCCTTCGAGAAAAACGTATTTAAGTGGTGCAAGTAGGGTTAATTATCCTCCCCAATACAAAGTTGTATTGTAATAATATTTAATGTCGACGACAGAAAGTGGGCTGATTTGGTTCTCATTTGTTTTACAAGATTTGTGAATTGTGTCGAGTTTTTTCTGTTCATTAATCTGTAGATGCTTCGCTTTTCCAAACGGATTAAGATGTTGTGTCTTTTTCCACAGGCAATCAAGGTGTAGACGTCTAGTATTATGCAGCTTTTTTATCTTTTTTCCTTCTCGTATTTCTGGAAGTCATCTTAAAGCCAGTGTTCACTTTTATTGGCACATTAAATGTAGTTCATTTGGCTGCAATTTTTATGTCACCGTCAGCTAAAGCCATTATTATTTTATTTATATTAATGTTTGATTCAAACACTGTAGCTCATTACAGAAATAGCTATTTCTATTATCAAATAAAAGCACTTTTTAATGTGTTAAAGATTACCTCTAATTAAAAACTCCCTTATTAAATTTTCAAAAGTTAGGCAAAGTAAAAATTTACTAGTAAATGAAATAGAAATTACTAAAAATTTGTTTTGTCAAAATAAGGTAAGTACTTGGCATAACTATCTTTTCTCGCATCATCTATTTACACACGTTAAAAATAATTTGCATTAATTTTCCAATACCAAAATTAAAAATTATTGTACTGGTAATGACTTATATCACTACTTTGAATTTTTTAGTCGATTGCTTAAAATTTTTAATTATATTTGTCATCTTTAGGATGGAAAAGAGTAAAAGCTTTCATCCCTGGCTACACAAAACAAAGTTTCCTATGGAAGGGTTTATTTTGTTTCTTCTTGCTTTACATTTACGATCATTGTCCTCCACGTATGGACAAACACAAAGGTGTTTAGAAATGCCAAGCCATGCTGCCATAGGTACGTATTCAGTATTGTAGCCTTTGGTAAGTAGTAATAATGCAATAGGTACAATAAAAAGCATTGC
>RDPX01000122.1:465821-490461 GCA_003991215.1 Morbakka virulenta
TTGATTTTGGTAGTCGATTGCTTAAAATTGTTAATTATATTTGGCATCTTTAGATGGAAAAGAGTAAAAGCTTTCATCCCTGGCTACACAAAACAAAGTTTCCTATGGAAGGGTTTATTTTGTTTCTTCTTGCTTTACATTTACGATCATTGTCCTCCACGTATGGACAAACACAAAGGTGTTTAGAAATGCCAAGCCATGCTGCCATAGGTACGTATTCAGTATTGTAGCCTTTGGTAAGTCGTAATAATGCAATAGGTACAATAAAAAGCATTGCAAACTTGTTTATTTGAATCTAACAGGAAGAATATTTTAAACAGACCCTTAAATGAAATGAAACTAGGCTGCAAGAATAAATATTACCAGAGTATTTTTAATGCTACTCAATTTAAGTACCTGATCAAAGAGATAGCTGATATTAGCAACAATGGTTAACATTTAATGATTCTAAGAAGCAATGGTGTCTGTGAGAAAACCTTACTTAATTAGAGCAATCCAAAATCTATTTACTAAAGAATTGTCAAAATAAACACTGTATAGCACAGCACATTGTAGTAAGCTTGTTATTACTTTGCCTCAGTTGTTATGTAAATTCTCTTTTCAATTTTATGGCACTATTAGCATGTATAATAGTTATTCTTTAAAGGAATTAAGTTATACTTGTTTAGGAGTTGTTTATATGTGTTGGAGTAGTAATAAAAGAAGTGATGATTTTTGTTAGATGTTCTTTCCGGCCTTGAAATATCTCCAATGCATTTCAAATTATAGACTTAATCTCGTGTTAAGATCGATATTTAACATGCTTGCAACAAGTTAATGTACATGTGGATTTTCGATTTTCTACAATGAAGCTTGAAAAAATTGGAAAGCTTTATAGCAAGGAGGCTTAATGAAGCTTTTGTGGATTTCACCCCCTAAAGCAAATTCTCTTTTCTTTTATTTTCTATCATTCGTAAAGCACTGCTTATCAGTGTTAGCCTTCACGTTTCTACTGTATTTAACCGTCTCCTCAGCATCTTTGTTTTATTCAAATTTTTCCTCTTTCATTACTCTTCCACCAGAGAAAAGAAATCATTTATAATATTGTCCATTTAAAAGACGCATAAGGTAAATAAAAATATATTTAAACATGTATGTGAAGTAAAAAGCTTGAAACTTTGTTAAATATTTTAGTAATCATTTTATTAAAGTTTATCAGGAATATCATATATTAGAGATATAAGATAAAAACGCATTGACATGGAAATATTTAAATGTTTTGAAAATTATTTGCTCCCTTTTAGGGTTTTTCTCTCCAGATCAATCAACACTCCTTGATGCCACTATAAATTTTACATTAAATGAAATAGCACAAACGGAATATTTGCTTCCAAATACTACGTTGATGATAAAAAGAGCTCCACCTGAAGCAGCATACAAGATAGGTAAGCTAATTATATTTGTATTATATTTTTAAATACATTATATGTTTTTAATATATTCTAATATTCTAATTTGCTTATTAATAACTAGCACGTTAATTATTAAAAGCAAGGCACTGGTACACATCATTTAAATACAACAGTTTGTTTTTCATATGCTGTTCTGAAAACTAAAACCAATTTTTCATAATAGACACTGAAGTAGGATAATGAATTAAAAATATCAATGGACTCTATTTCGTCTTCTCGCAACAAAGCTTCAGTCTTGATTGAAGCAAAGAGCATGAAAAAAAGCACACCAAACATATAAAAAATACACCATTTTTTATATGGTGTATTTAATTCCAGTAGAGCTACAGTGCAGCTGTGATAGTGCAAAGTTATAACACCTTTTACAGTAACAGGGAAGAGATTATACATAATCTCTTTGTTTACATAAAAACATTTGTAAGCTCCTATCACATATACAATAAAAGAATACAGTTTTACAGAGTTTCACCTTTCATCACCTGTTAATCACGTCAGATACAAATTCCCAAACGTTCTTCGAGTAGTGTATATTGTGTTACGTTTGTGTTACAGTAAGTTTTTGCATATTTTTATGTCTTTTCAGTAGATTTCAGGAACCTTCTTTTCGGTTTTCATTTCTGATCTAAAATTTGCAACAACTTACACTACAGCTGCTTCTACTTTACTTGATCCTATTCATTCATTTAGTTTGTCAGTTAGTTAGTTAGCTATTGATCGATCCATATATATATCTATGTATTTACTTATCTATTTTTTACTTGCCTGTGTTAATAGAACGATCGATATACCTTTCTGTCTATCTTTCTTTATCTACAAGTAAGTTATACTTTACCATAAAAATAATCGCGATGGCATATAAATTTACTGATAAATTGTGTTGCTAAATAAAATATTTCCGCTTCATATTAATCCCTTTAACCTCAATTCCGTTATTTAGCAAATGCATTTATCCAGGATGGAGTTGCAGCTCTAATAGAAATGCCTAAATCTCATACCACATCTGAGCTTATAGCAGAAGTTATGAATGCAACATCTTTCAAGATAAGTCTTTATGATTGTGACGATCTTTCCCAAGTAGATGATTTTACTATGTGTGATCACACCATGACACTCCATCACAGTTTAAGAACACTTAATAATGCACTTCTGTCTTTACTAAAACAGATGAAAGTTTCTAAGCTCATTATTTTATACGATGGTAAGTATAAGTCATTTTTTCAGTTTATTATATTGATAGAACTCTGTAATTACAAATAGTGACCGAATGGTAAAATTGATAGCTTACCCAGAGGTTGCAAGAGCTTGGCTTGTGCATGTTTCCGGAGATAAAATTGGACGGCAAAGAAACCAATAGTGAAATAAAAGTTACAAAATTACAAAGAACAATCAAAATTTAATTGAAAAAGTAACCCTCAGTTCTGAAGTAGCTTCAGTCTTGCTAGGATAAAAGAAATTTTAAAAAATCAGAAGGCGATAAATGCCATACCGTATTGCTTGAAAAGGCAAAGCAACGAAGAGGAACATTGAGGGCGTAAAAGAGTAGGTGACATCGCGAATTCGGACAGAAAGGAATTTGTCTGAAGCAACTCATAAAACGTCTGTAGAAACTGAGTAGAAAATTATTTAAAAAGGAAGTTCCTCTGCAGAAGTCTGACCAATGCGTCATTAGGAGGCCTTAGCACACAGCTTAAAAAGTAGTATTAACCATATCCAATCAATTAAAAATTCTGACGCCCAGGATGCTTTTGTTTTCATCCTAATAAAATGCTAATACAATTAACAAGCATATATTTACATAGTATTTCGGCTTTTTTTAAATAGTTGTGTTCAAGCAGTTAAATTTTATTACATTTCGTTATGTCTGTTACTTTGCTCTTTACAGTTCAAAGGTATATATATATATATATATATATATATATATATATATACCTTTGAACTGTAAAGAGCAAAGTAACAGACATAAGGAAATGTATATATATATATATATATGTATATATATATGTATATATATATTATTTTACAGTTCAAAGGTAATGAACTCTTAAAACAAAGCAAATACTGAAATTATATGCTGTTTGTTAAAAAAAATAAATTAGGATGACCAGTTAAACACGAACACAGTGGTTCGCCTGTTACTCAAGGCCAGAGTATTCTGGCCAGATGATGTTATTTTGAATTGCTGAAACAAAGATAACATAAAGTTATCATCCACTACAATTGTTTTCAAAGTACGAGTATATATTATTTATATGAGTATATATTATTGAGTCAAATCTAGACCATGTTCAAAAATAAGGATAATCAGGCAATATTTTTTGTGTTACTTAATCAATAAATATTTTAGGTATAGTAATTTGTTATTATGTGACTTAGCACTTAAAGTCTTAAAGTCTGAAACATAAGGGCATTAGTAGGGTGCTTCTAGACAATTGCCTCGTTTTTTTTCTCAACACGTCCGAATACATCAGGGTCTTAACAATTATAACCCACCATTTGTTTTCAACTACAAATATTTTTAATTGCTGCAAGCAGTGTCAATGGTATCAGCTGCTGAAATAGGGAATCTAAGGTACGAGAGAAAAAGATGTACCTATCAAACTGCTTACTCTTTTATCTCTCAATATTTGCTTTACATGCCTCAAGGTAGTGATTAAATATCCATTTGAACTATTTGCTACCGACTTTATTTGCGTTATACTAAATATATATATATATATATATATATATATATCCTGCTGGTACCAATTCAGTTTATTGTATCTCGTGTGACTCATTTTTCTTAATGTCTTCACCCTTCTGCACTTGTTCGTCCTCGTAATAAATCGATTAATAATGTAGTAATTTCCTCGGAAAGCTAGATATTGGAGCTCTGACTTTTCAAAGCTTTTCTCCATAATATAAGTTAAATATTTTAAGGCTAAGGACAATTCATCTCTTGGCCTAACTTCTCTTCTGGGTTTTTTTGTTTGTTTCTCCACAGTTTCATACACTTATTGGCGTTATATCTTCGATAACTTTTGACTATTGAAAAAGCAAAAAGAAAAAAGACAGTTACCCAAGTCGGAGGACGTGTCTGTTAGAAAAAATGTTAACCTGTGATAATAATTCTGATTGGTCTAGAACATTGTACAACATGTTAGTTCAGTCTTCCATTGGGTTCCAACTTTAGCAAATTTGGATAAGCGCAGGCAATTGTAATAATCTTGTATTCATCAAGTTTAATGTCAGAGAAATGATATTATGAAAAATAATATCATGAAGGGAATTCATACCCATCGGCATGCCCTGCTACCATCTCTTCTCTTATAGTGTCTTATTGCATCCCTAGGGTAAGGGCAAAATTCTTACTCGAAGCTTCACACCACGTTAGTAAGGGTATTCCTCTGAAGAAATGGGGCACGATGGACATGACTTAGTCATGACAAATGCGCCATTGATGCGAGTGACCAGCGTGATAGTAAAACTAGTCTTTAGCATTCTCAATCAAGAGAAGTATCAGACTAACTGTTTCAACTGGGAAGACGAAAAACCTCCAAGGAGAAGAAAAACTTTGATTCCAAACCAGGAAAGATGGAGCTCGTGAGTGTTTGCAGTATTTCAATTGTCTAGGGGAAGAAACCTCAGCAGAAAATCAAATTCTCAGGTTTCAAACGTTGGACTTTTTACTAACAACACTATCCAGGAAAGCCCTTCTTCAATTAGAGAAACTTTAAGTACTCGAACAAGTCCACAACACCTTGGAGAGGCAGTGATTTCTAACCTAGAGAGGAAAGGAGCGATGATGTGCTTGTGTGAAAGTCGCGAGAAATTGCAAGGGTAGATTTTACTAATTGTCAAACAAAGAAACAAATTTTCAATCTGAAATTGGAATGTGAGAGCCATGAGCGAACCCTGAGAATGTCGTTCAGGCTCCTAGGAAGGTGTAAGAAGTACATATTGTGATACCATTCCTCGGTGAGAGCAAATAGACTGGCTCTGCCAGGACCAACCTTGCCACTTGTAAGACTATCCTTTATTCATGCAAAGATGATAATGATCATGCGCTGAGAGTCGCCATAATGATGCCGAAAAGTGCAGCTGTATTACTCATCAATTGATCACCAGTCAATAAAGGTAAGATTTTACTCCAGTGATACCAAGCTGACTGTAATTCATGCATGCTCACCAACCAAAGGAGCTGACGATAGTAGCAAAGAAAATTGTTGTGTAGCACTTACTGAGATGGTGGAGTACGTCGTGCTAGTTGTAACAGGTGATTTCAGTGTCAAGATTGACAGTTATCCTGAATCATACAATGAGATGATAGGCAGCCACGGTGTAGGAGGTGGTAAGATGCTCTGTGTGTTTTTCTCTATAAACAGCTAGTCATTTCACTGTTCTCATAAAAGACAATCCACAATCTGAGATGGATGTCACCAGAGTGCAACAGACGAAATAATATCGACCACACGCTTATTAGAAGAAATTTCAGTTCTTCGGTCCTAGTCGCATGAGTTTACTGAGGTGCAGACATAGATAGCAACCATTATCTAGTGAAAACCTTTACTAAACTGAAACTGAAGAGGGCACTAAAGATCGACCAATGCCGTTCAAGGTATAGCACTGACAAGCTCAAGAGGGAGAAAATTTAAAACCGTTTTTTAGTTAAAATGATGCAGCAGGTTTCGAAATGGAAGCACTAGAACCATATAAAGACCGTTGTACTATTAAGGCTTTAAATGCCAAAATAGAAAAAGCATGCATTGATACTGTCAAAGAGAGGTCATGGCACAAAAAGAAAACATCAAAACTCTGAATCACTTCGGAAGCCTGGCAATTAATGAACAGAGGAAAGAGATGTATCTTAAAATTGATAAAATCAGGCCAGAAAGCCTGAAGAAGAGATACAAGAAAGAATACTGAAAAAAGGATAAAGAGGTTAATAGACTGATTAAAACAAACAAAAGAGTGACTGTGAAACAAGAAATCGAAAAAGCAGCAAGATGTTAGCATATTAAGCCATCGTACTGTCCCATTGAAGTAATAAAGAATGAAAGACTACGGCAAATTGCAACAATTAAAGATAAGAAAGGAGGCATTATCACCAACAGTAAAAACAGAAAAGAATGATGGAGAGAGCTTTTTTTTAGAGAAACTCTAAATAGCAACGAGCCAAGAAACCCCGTAATAGAAGGCGACACAGTGGAATATAAAGTTGATGATATGAAAACAGATCCACGCACTTTCACAGACGTCCGGGATGCTGTAAAAGCATTAAAGAATCGAAATCCACAGCAGAAGACTCCACAAAGGTAGAACTACTGAAGGCTGACATTGACCTTTCAAAAGATAAGATAAAATAAGTCCTAGACTAAGTCTGGAGACCAGATAAGACGTCAAGAAGGTGAAGAAGAGACCTTATAGTCCAACTGTCAAAAAAGAAGACCTAGTGAACTGCAAGAAGGGGCAGGGCATTAGTCTGGTTTCTTTAGTGAGTAAAATCCTGGGGCGTATCCTGGTTAACAGTATTAATAACGGGGTAGACGGAAGACTGAGAAAAGAACAGGCTGGCAAGGGGAGAGACACAACTGAGCAAATACTTATACTGCTAAACATCACTGAGCATCCTACAAATGGCAAGTATTCCTGCATCTCAACTTTTTAGATTTTGGAAACGCATTCAACTTGATTCAAAGAGAGAGCTTGAGGACTAAGACGACGATGTATGGAATAGCAGAGAAGGCCTTATACGACAACTTTGAATGCATCATGATTGATGAGCGCAACACCTCAGACTGGTTTAGGATTAGGACTAGGGTGAAACAGGAATGCAAATTGTCTGCTCTCTGTTTTTCATGTCATTGATTGGATTAAGAAAAGGATAGTAGTAAATGGAGAGAAACGAGAAATCAGGTAGAAGTTCACAGCAAATCTTGATGACCTCGACTTTGCTGACAACATTGCACTGCTGTCATTAAAACAACAGCAGATCCACCAAAAGACCAGCAAACTGGTTGACAATGGCGAGCTCACAGGACTGAAGGCAAACGTCAGGAAAATGCTAAGTGATGAGAATAAATGCGGGGGAAAAAATAGCATCATCTCAAACGGAAAGCCATTGGAAAACATTGATAGGTTTGAATATCTAGGAGCTTTCATCTTGAATGTCGGGGGTGGCACTATAGATTTGAATAAAACAAAGTAGCCAAAGCACGAGCTGGGCTTGTGCGTCTCCGGAACATCTGGAAGTCAAAAAACATCAGCTACAGCACGACGCTCAGGCTGTTCAGGACCCTAGTTAAGACTGTCCTAACGTATGGCTGTGAAGCATGGAAGATGGTCATATAAACCGACAAAAAGCTAGACGTCATCCATTCCAAATGCCTTCTGAGGGTTCTCTGACAGGAACAAACAAGAAAAAAGGTTTTACTGGAGAGGGAAAAGATGAAATGCATCAGCACCGAAGTAAACGAAAGAGTTATAAGTACATCGGCCACATTCTGAGGGTGGATACATACAACAACTTCATAACAGCCTTGAAACGTGGAAGACCGAAAAGTACCTGGAACAAAAATGTTGAAAAACACAAGTTGATGGGTGGAGACCCTGGAACGAGCCACAGGCATCAAAACGTCAGCATGCAGGCAGAATGTCGAGCCCTTATGTACTGCATGGTACGGAGTGGATAAAAAATTCGATATTATTATACAATGTAATGTAACAAGGGTAACTCATGCCTTTAGTGGGAAATCCTGGAAATATCTCGTCAAAGGGAAGTTTCGGGAAGTTTGGATAAGCCTAGAGTTGTTGACTAAACTGGAGCTTGCTCTTTTTAGATTGAAATGGATACATATAGGCCTTTTGTTTCAATCACTCTCATGTAATCTTAATTTCTTTTATATTTTGACAAAACCATTACGGACTGGTGGACTGACTGATGGACTGACTGACCAAGTAGCTGACTTACATAGTCCCTGATAGATCTGTCAACACACATTGCAGGACCTTTCCAGTTGACATTAATTGTAGTTTTCTACTCTAATGATAGCGAATAAAGATTACATATTGATTTAATGCTTCAATATTGCTATTACATTCAGAAAATATTGAGTCCATGGTTAGAAGGAAAAAATTGTTTAAAAATAATTTTATTTCCCTTTTCCATCAATAGTTGTGAGAGCAAAACAAGTCAGCCATTTTGTGGAAAAGACCAAGAGTATCATCAAGGAGTATATTATGGTCTACTTAAATTTTGATAGTTCTGGGCAAATCAATCCACATTCGTTAAATGATTTAAAGAACATAAATAAATATAGCATCAGCAACTTTATACTTTTCTGCCAACCAGATTTTTATGAAACAATAATAGACATTGTAAGTATAATATGGCAATTTACCTTAAGGGATTATCTTCAGATTTATAATATCAAAATAATTTTTTTCATATCTTCTGAACATTCTTTGACAACCACCCTTGCAATTGTTTTGAAAGTATCTGTTCACAGGGAGCCATTACAGTTTTTTTATCTACTTTGATTCATTTCTCTTCTTTAATGTAAGAACTATNAGTTCTGGGCAAATCAATCCACATTCGTTAAATGATTTAAAGAACATAAATAAATATAGCATCAGCAACTTTATACTTTTCTGCCAACCAGATTTTTATGAAACAATAATAGACATTGTAAGTATAATATGGCAATTTACCTTAAGGGATTATCTTCAGATTTATAATATCAAAATAATTTTTTTCATATCTTCTGAACATTCTTTGACAACCACCCTTGCAATTGTTTTGAAAGTATCTGTTCACAGGGAGCCATTACAGTTTTTTTATCTACTTTGATTCATTTCTCTTCTTTAATGTAAGAACTATGGCACGCCGCTGTCTCAAACGGATTTTTATTTTTCTTCGTTTTATTATTATTAGACATTAATTTTTTTTCTTTGAGTGAATAATGAAAAATTTACTCTGAAATATTTAGGAAATAGTTTAATTTTTACTAGCAGTTCATATAGAATAAAAAGTTAGAATCCAGTTAAATACTCCATGCCGTCTAAAACCAGCTCCAACGACCTTTTTATAACAGGAATAGTACCCAACCCAAATACCGAGTAGACATTCACACAACGTTGGCAGACTAAACTTAGTCGGAACACAACACAGGGCTGAGATATTTAAATGCTAATCAAAACCATGACTCATTTTCAGTGAGGTTGATTGACTGTTGGCAATTCAGCTCAGTGCTTGATGCCAAAAAAAGCAGCCTGAAGAACGTATGGAATTTAGTTATGTGAGTCAATAACAGCGAAGAGTATGCATGAATTGATACACTTCTGATTAGCTAAACTAAGTCACAACATAAGTTTAGAAACATTTAGCTCCTGCTCGAAACCACCTTAGTGAAATACTTAAGTGAAATATCTCAGCTAACATTTAGACTTTCTTATAAACATTTTTGTTGTTGAGAAAAAATATAAAAAATGGGAGGACTAGCGGTTTAACAGCATATTACCTGTAAACCTAAGGATTGTCTGGATTGGATTGAAAAAAATTGATATGAGAAACATTTTTTTACATTCTTGGTGGAGCTGAGCACTATTAGCTCCATTAGACAAGTTACCACTGCTTCTACCAACATCAAGCATGAAAATGTCTATTATTAGAGTGATTTTTGAAGTGAAACATACTGATAATGTTGGATTGAGTGATTTTTAATCCTTAGGTAGTTACATAGATTACTGTAAAGAAAGGTAAAGTACTTCAAAACAGTTACCCATCTCAAATCCGTAATAGCTGATAAAACTCACTCTGTAGGGCAAGCAAGGATAAAATGATCAAGACCACAGTAGGACTTAAACACTTCACAAAGGAATCACATCCAAAAAATGACATATTTCAAGGCCTCAAGAAGGAAATGGAGGTTCTTTGGGAAAATATCAATAAACTATTGCCCTAGATCAGATCAAAAGATCAATATACTATCTTTCTAGAATCAATGAATCTTTCACAGGCCGAATTTGACAAAACAAGCCCACGAGAAAAGAATGTCAATTTTTGTTCATTTGTGTGGTTTTTATGATGATTAAAAATGTTTTAAGAAATTTTAAAATCATACCATTGATTATTTGGGCAGGGTAAAGTAACTGAATTGAAAATTTTGAAGGTTAAATTACAAAATTTTAATCTATTTATTGACCTGTTCCCCTGATAAAATTGTTCCTCTATTGCCCAATTTATTCCTTTCGAGAAAGTGCAACTAGGAAAAAATAGGTTTTGCATCTAGCTTTTGTATGGCAAAACAGATATGGCAAGAGCATTCTTTTTATATCGATATTTTCCCAAGTAAAGGAAACTTTTCATAATAAAATGTCATTTGTTTATTATTATAAAATAAACTACCCAGGTTTTTAATTATGTTTAATGAGCAATGTCATTCCTGTTACGCTTCATCACCGTTCCGTTACAAATGGTAATAATATAAGATAATAATATTGTATAACAAATAGTAATGATTAATTATTTCTTTATAAGGTTAACCTTTACAACACAAATGCACAGCTTGGATCATTATGGGTTTTACCAGCATTGGTATGTTAATACTATTTTTTAGAAGTATATAGTTTGGTATTGTAATTCAAGGTGCATTAAGAAAACATATCAATGTAAAACTAGACCTATTTTCTAGGCCTTATTTCTCTATTTTCTCTGCACAAGATGGACTCAGCAAATACAGACAGAAAAAATGCTTCATTGTGGGTGCACATTTTGATATTGTGCATTTTTGTGGGATACCAATAACCAGATACATATGTTAATAATCTATAAGATACATTTCTATTATCTATCTCGATCTCAATCTTAATCTCAATGTCTTTCTATTTCTCTATAGATTTTTCATGGCTGAAACCATACAAGGCACAAAGCTACTAAATGTGTAGAACTGTGAAAAAAGGTAGAAAGAACGGTTAGGCCCAGAGATAAGAATTTAACCTGCTTATGCATGTGAAACGTGCTTCTCTTGCTCAGAGGCTGTGGTCAGTTAAGGTCTTAGTTTAGAAGTTTGTCAAAAATGTACAACTTTGTTGGCACTGCTGTTTTCTACTTAAAAGTCACATATAATGAATTGAAGACTAACTACTTAAAGCATAACAAAAGAAATCTGTTAAGCAAACTATGCTCACAAATAAAAAGTGCAGGTTAAATTCTTAACTTAATGGCAAGAATGCATGTAAAATTTATACTCCTATCACAGTTTTGTGGCCTTGGAAGAAGCTACTATTCCCAATCCTGCGTAATGTTATGTCCCACTTCCTCCATGCTTTTGCCTGAATGGACATCCTTTTTTATTAAAAAAGTACAAGGACAAAAATAATGACAATTAAAATCATTTGTAGGGGTTGGAAGACTTTCAGAACACTCATTGTTACCGCCATCAACTTGGATATGTGGTGGGTGGTAGTAACAACTTTAAAACACTGTAGGTTCCATCTTTAGTGAAATGCTATCTTACAACTTAGTCTTCTCCTAATTTCCTCGGTAGCTGGATGATTTAAAAGCATTTCAGAAATGTTAGTTTAAGCCTTAAGAACAATTCACAACATGATTTACTTTCAAATATTGTTCAAAATTGTAATAAACGTGCTGACACCAAAAATGGTTAGATTACTGAAATATTTATGCTTGATTTTACACCGTCTTATTATTAGTTTTACTCTTAAAAAGTTGCATTGCAGCAGGAGTTGTAGTTTAGGTATTTCTCAGCAGGCATTTTGTCTCCATATTAAATATGCTACCAAGCAAACCCCAAGCTGGTAAATCTCAGAAATGGAGGTGCGCTAAATAAAGCTGAGAGTAACACAATGCTCAGACAAAATAAAGTGAATTTGGAAGTTGTTGGGGTTTATGGTAAAAATAATTTAATCATACGTCTGTCATGAAAACAATAAAAAAAATAAACAGTGCGAAAATAGCATTAACTACAGGCTCTGAGATATTTGCAAAACGCATTTTTTAGGTTGCTTTTTCTTTAAACTCTGGTGCACTATCCACCAGAGAGAAGGAATTAACTTTTTTGAGCAAAAAAACACCTTGTTGTCAGGAGAGTTCTTTACAATGGTTAGGGCAGAGTCTTACTAAAGCATTTCCTAGTCTAATTTCCAGTAAATACTTTTATATTTTGTTCTTATTATACTTCAACGGTATTTTAGATGTTATAGGAATTCAATTTCTTGTTATCTTACAGCCAGGAGATCTAACACTAACTGCTGGTGCTAGGGACAAAGTTGTTGGCTACAGATTGTCATTAGTGGCTAGTAAGGCACAGAAACTTCTTAAATATTTAAGAAGGCACACAGATTTCTGCAAGGAAGGATTACCGGTAATTCTTAATACTGCCCCATTATTGAACTACTTTGTTAAAATAACAAATATTAGATTGAGTACATTAGAGTGTTTATGTACTCTGAAATTGCTTGCAACCTACATTGGCATTCCTCTTTTCTGATATCCTTGCGTGATTCTTCTCGTATTCCTAAGAATGAGACAATCCTCTCAATTTTTATTGGGAACCATCAGCAAACTTCAAATTGGTCTATATCAATTTAAATAAAAATGTTTTCCCCTTTACTGACTTTATTTAATGCTAACAGATAATATCACATGTGTAGCATTTGGATAGATTGTAAGTCTGCGACAATGGCTTTCGATCATTTTCCCCCTTCTGTCATGCTATGGTCAATTCCATTTTGTCATAACTTCACAAACTACACTCTTTTTTTATTAGACCTCATGAATTCCTGCCTCTAAAACTGATTTCACGGAGCTCTTTTGGTTTCTCCTAAAATCGAAATTTTGCGATGGGGCATAAAAATAAAATATCAGAACGTGGCTGAAGAAAAAGTGTGGATAGCTTTGAAACCAATTGATGTTATGTAAAAGCCACCCTATGTAACAGCTAACTTGTTTTATACCTAAAGGTTAATTTAACTCTAAATAAATCCGTTAATTTCCATGGTAAGAGCATTTCTCCCTCGACTGTTCACAAGCCTGCAAAGCCTCTGGCGTGGACAAGACATAAGGGAGGCAATAGTGCAACAAGAGCATTTGACCCCAGCAAATATACAAATATACTGTAGAAAAGAGTTGATCAAAATACTAACAGAATCAAGAGTGCTAACCATGTATATGTACACATATGTAATTGTATCTTGTTTAAGTATATAAATATATATAGTGCTTTCTCTTTTTCGTGGTTTTTACCCCTACATTTCGTTACTGGAATGCCTGTCTCTTCTATTTCCTTTCTTTTGCCCAATATGTTAATGTTGGGTTTCTCGTTTAAATTTCTTTTTCCTTCACTGAATGTGTCGATATATAATGTGTCGATAGTGTATTTATTTAGCCAATCAACCTCTACATTGTTCATTGATAGTTTCTACATCTACCAAAGTATCAAAGGTATCACAATTTGGTCTTTGATCACTACCACCAAGGTAGAGCTCTGAAGGAGAGATTCCAATTTTCATGAGAGTAATATGAATTTCATAGACAGAATGATATCTATTGAATACTACCCACTATATGCGCTTAAGATCGTGTCCATGAGAACAACATTCTAGTAATTCAACAAAATAAGGCAGATACTGGTATTTGTGAACGAGAGCATGACTTCACAATTAAAAAAATTGTAGAAGAGCTGTATTTATTTAGTTTTTTACATTTAGTTCCCCAAGCAAAAACAGTTTCTAAATTAAAGAATTTAACTATTTATTTGATTGCCAATATAGGGAGATTTATAATACGTGAGTTTTAACGGCTATGATCGCCTACTTTAATAAAATTATCACCATTTTTTGCAGACAAATCCCGTAAGATGCATGAGCAGTGAACTTGAAAAATGCACCAAAATCATTGAAAAATATCCCCTTGTCTGTGATTTTTAAAGCTAGATATCAGGAAAAAACAGCGAATAACTTCCTATAAAAGATTGTTTTAGCTTTTTTATTGTCTTGGGGTAAGTCATGAATAGCCTCATCTCTCGATGTGGTTTAATACGTCTCTAAGGACAGGGTGGATGCTTTGATTTTTTTCGTCCTGGGATAAAATCTTCCCAAATTATTGCTGTTAGATTAGGACAAATATAAATTAGTAACAAACAAAGAAAGTCTAAAAAAAAATAGTGTATACACTAACTACTTTTTTAGCCACTGTCTGGTAGAAAGACAGAGTAAAGGCAGTCCTAAAACATGCACCTGTACTGATAAGTTTCTTTTAAACTTAACACTGATTTGAATGAAAAAAATATTTTTCTACAGAAATGCGTTCGTTCTATATTTATATCTTTATTTATTTTATTAATTATTTATATTATTCTCTTACTCCTTGATCTCAATAGTAACAACCTTCCACATGTAATATTCCAACAGGAAAGTCTGGCAAACATTAAATCGAATCCTCAAGAGTAAAAACCGCAGTACCACAAACATAGCTTTCTCAACCAATTTTGTAGCAAAGTCCCTTGTTTATAATGCGAGATTCAAAGGTTTTGAAAAAATCCCACTTGTGAAATGAAAAGAAAACTAACAATGATATGACATGCGCTTTCCAATGGTCATCTATCATCTACACTTTTAGTCGACGAGGTAAGAAGTGCGATCAAGTTCTGAAAATAAGGGACGACTCCTGGCCCTGATTTGCCTCTGCCTAGAATTCTATTACCACCTCCACAAAAACTGTGTAGTTTGGCAAATGGCGTTTTACTCTTGCTGTCTTTGCTTGAAGAAAATCTAGGACATATGGAGGAAAACGAAAGTTGTTGGCATTCTGAAGCCTCGCATATTAGCTGATGCGCCAAGCAGCTATAGACTAGTAAGTCTCCTTTGCATAGGCCCCGCATAAATAATCAAATTAAAGGCATTGCTGCTTCACAACTCCTTTATGAGCAAACCGGATTTCGATCCAGAAAATTCACACTTGACCAGGTGTGCCTTCTCACGGAGGATAGCAAGTCAATATTCCTTACCAAGTTGAAGTTTTTGCAGCATATGACATTTTCTGGCATCCCAAACTAACCCTCAAATCTTCTTCAGGTCATTTTTATCCAAGAAATGGTTTGCCTTATTCTTCATATGATTAGTAAGAGTGACTTTACCTTGCATCTCGCCAGTAGGGTATGTCAAGCCCCTTTGACAAGCAAACTGCGTTTCCCATTGATCAATTCTCGCGCCTACCTTTTTTAACAACTGCACAGCTGATTTTTTGGTCTACTCTAGGTAAGGTACATTAATGCTGACAACAGCATTTCTGTATCGACACAAAAAGACTCCAGAGGATCGAGGAATTTTTATCAGAATATTTAAACCTTTTAAAGCACTAGTTTTATCTCTGGTGGCTTAAGCTTAAAACAAAAGAAACAGAATAAAGTGTGCCGCCTTACGAACAACCGATACGATGCTTCATTTAACGTTCTTCGAACATCTGCCCTCTCGCTGTTACTCTGCTACCGAGTACTCTTCTCTTGTGTGGTGCGCCAACTTGCATGCAACTTACTATGGCTCTGCAAAAGCATGCGACAGATTCCTGGCTTTATTCGCTCTACAATATCACATTTCCTTACAATTCTATTTGACACCCATCCACCCGACATCAGAAGAAAAGACGTTCTTCTGAAGGTACACAGCGGAGCCCTCAATACGCCTTCACACCTTCTCTATGTCTTAGGAAATGTAGATAGACAACGGCCTCTGGGACTGTCTTCTGGGTTCCCAACGTCCGTGAAAATGGCTGACGTTGCACACAAGGCAAAGGGCATACTCGATGACCAACGGATAATCAAAGTGTAGCAGAACCAATGGAGCAACATCATTTCTATATTCAGGCTGTTTATTACAACGACTGTATAGAACCTCCTGGTCATGATCTACCTTGACAACCACTGGTTCTCCTTAAAAGAATTCGATCGGGACACCGGAGGTACGCTGACATTATGCTTAGTATCGATGTAGTACAAAACGTTCAGTGGGCATGTAATGAGAGGTAGATCTCTGATCAAGTTCCACTGTGTCAAACCTTGTGACTTCAAGGTGACTTGAAATCTGTTGACCTATGAGCCAAAACAAAATGGCTGCTGTCTGCGAATTTGAAAACGTATAGATACTTTGGAAATCACTTGTCTTATCCTGTGTTGCTCATACGTATGTATATACGGAGAAAACAACAATAATAACGTGTTTGATTATGAGTCATGAGGAAACGCTATACACTCTTTACAGGAGTCAACGACAGGGGCGAAAGTGTTTTGCTGTTGGGCATAGCAAAATTGATGAGACACTGTTTTAACTAATGTGCACTATTTTTGTTTGAACAAGCTTGTGTTCTTCTTGTTTTCATGTTTTTATCGTCAGGAGTTCCACGGAGATAATAATAATCGCTTTTCGAGGTAATAAAATTTAACTTTCTTTGTCATTTTAAGTCTAGACATTTTGCTCTAACTTTGTTGTGTCTTCTTATATATTTATTTTTAGGATTCATTGGCTCTTTTGCACGATTCCCTAATAATGATATCTAAAGCTATACATAGTCTCATAACAAGCGGGAAGTGGTCGAGTAATTCTTCATGTAACGGGGCAAAAAACTTCACTAAAAATGCAGCTAATGTTGGAGGTGAGCTTCGCAAAGTAAGTTTTTTTTCCATCAAACAAATTTTCCATGCAATAATATTTCAATTACCAATGACCTGCATGCTTTCCTTTATAAAGTAGTAGAATAGTTAGGGTATTATTCTTTGCCATACATGTGAATGTAAAAATAGATTTAGCTGGACACTTTGTGCATTCAAATAAGCACTAAGTAATCTCAAACTAAAAAAGCCAGAAGCTGGGTTTGTATCACAAATGATTGTTTGAATATTTAAGTCTGAAAAGGCTTCATGTCTTGGTTGTTCTTTGTCTTTCAACAAAGTGGTGAGTACGGGAGTAAAACGACAGCACGAGAGAGAAACAGAGAAACCATGGGAGAGAAAAAATCAAAAAAGAGGGAAAAAAAGAAGAGTACATGTACATTTTGTTTCAATATATCTTTGTCGAACTACACATTTTTTTATATATACAGCATTAATGACCACAAGAGTATCAAAGTACCTGGGTACTGTAGAATTATTAGTAGTATCAGTTAACTGGACCACTAATCGTTTTGTATATGTATTGACACACACATCTAATTGTTTTTTCAAGAGTAAGAACAAAAATGTAATATGCTTAAGGCCTAAGAGTTTAGATCAGAAAAATAATATTTTACAAATTATAACTCTGGCTGTTACAACTTTTTCAATCACCAAAAATGTCTCGTGCTAACAGAAATCAAGAGACTAAAATTAATCTGATCAAAGGAAAGCTAAATCTGCATGAAAATTTTTATGTATCTGGACCAACAAACATTGACAAGATACAACTTTAATATAACCTAATATGCATATTATAATAATTATAAATGTAATATATATAATATATATAATATATATATGTATGGACTAGCAGCTGTTGGAACCACCATACTACAAGAAAAAGACTGAGTATAGATAGTAGAGCAGAGGACAAGAAGAAAACAAATTAGAAAGAGTCGGTGTAAGGAAAGGAGAAATGTGACAACGCAGGCGAGCTCATCCTTTGAGAGGTATACTGACCGCTTTAGCTTTTGGTAGGATAGCAGATTGATCCACTTGCTACGCGATGAGCATTGTCTTAACGCCATTAAAAATTTAAAACCTTGATTATTTTCTTCAAAAATATTTATTTATTTTAACAAGCACTTTTAATTGATTCTCATTTTTTTTAGACTCAGTTCCAAGGCATTACTGGAAATGTGTCAATTGGATCTCAAAATGAAAGAAACAGCACTTCCTTAAATTTATTGATGTTAGAAAAAAACAAATTCTCCGTGGTAAGAAGTTTTTAAACATTACAAAGTGCTATTTATACTTAAGAGAAAGAGGGAAATATCAGTAATTCTTTTAAAACTCTCTATATATAAAATCAAGTTTGTGTGTTCGTGTATGTGTGTTGCTGCATCACGGCCAAACGGGTGACATGGACGAGCTGATTTTTTGCATGGATGACCGTGTGGCCTCTGATCAGGACATAGGCTATGGAGATTCGGCCTCCGGGGTCATTCAAGGCTGCTGGAAACCAGTTTGTCTTTAGAGGGCCCATTTCTGGCTCAGTGAAGCAAGATAGAGGCTTCCTCATGTAATCCAAAAATGTTCCCCGACCCTACAAATAGGAGTTCAGATCACATCAGATCTAACATCCGAGGCCATATGAGGCTGCTGGAATTCAGTTTCTGTGTGGAAAGCCTATTTTCTACACATGGGAGTTGGATAGACAAGTTATGTAATGGAAAAATGTTTCTCGACCCCACAAATGCATGGGGGATCGGATCAAATTAGGTCTGACCTCTGAGGTCATTGAGGCTACTGAGACCAGTTTATACTTAGAAAGCTTAATCCCCAACCAGGAAATCAAAGAGCAGCGCCGAGGAACGTCTGCTAGCGGATAATATAATTAGAAGCTAAAGGCTTCATGGTTTGTTTCGACCGAGTTTGTGCCTTTTTACCCAAAACTACAGGCTCTGTATTCTTTCCTTTTCTATCTATGCTAGTAGGTTAGAAGTTAATTACAATCGAGGATCACTTGTTGATTAAATATCGACACTGCTATCAAAACAAAAAAATCTCTCTTTTACAGTAATATTAACCTAAGAAGGAAAACTTACGTTGGTTAGTTGTTTTTTTAGTTCCTAGGATTGCTATAACTGCTTGACAATAAGCAGCTTTGACTAAAGGGAGAGTTAGGTCTTGGCCAAACTGGCTATTAATTGCGATCATACCACTTAAGGGTGCATTGACAGCTGGATCAAGCCGTTTTTTCATATATTTAAATGGGCCTTATTTCCATCAATGTATCATCAAGATGTGGTAGGGTCCACTTCTTCATTCTCCGCTAATACTATTAACTAATATTGAGGATTCATTACATCTAGGACCTAAGAATACTATCGTTTGATCGGTTTTAGCATCCTGATTCATTTCTATCATCTAATCAAAGCTTTGGTGTAGGACATTATCGAATTCATGTACTGGTTCTTGTACTTTTTCTGATGTTAGCTTGGGAACTTGCTTATGTTTTAGTTTTCGGTATTAGTGGGCATCTAGTTTCAAACATTTGTTTGAAGTAATATGTCTTCCACTATCTCTCTTGGAGGTTTAAATGTATTTCGTGTCTTGAGGGTCCTTACAGATGCTTCAGCAGCTATCTGATTGTACTTTTATCTTTTAGCACAAGTACAAACAAGGAACATTCAAAATATTTCGGTTTCTGTTCGAAAATATCGTCCCTTTCGCTAGAATAATACCTGAGCCATTGTTTCTCTGAAAAGGGTCACAATCATTGTCCTTTCTTTCTTACTGTCTGTGAAATTGCTTCAATTTACATGCTAGCTTTGCAATATCTACTATACCCATTTGATATTTATAAACCATTTTTTTCCTGTGTTTCTTCTCACACTATGACTGTCACTGCACTCATGGCATCAAAATGTTAAGTGCTCAAGGCTGCAGGCCATGAATTCTTTCAGAAAGAATTTCCATCTGAGGAAGACGTACTTGACCCTTTTCTTTATTTACTTGTCCAGAGTTTAAGTATTTCAATTTTCTATATAAAGTAATGTTGTTAGTTATTGTAATGTTGTTAGTTGTTTCAGCCAAAATTTGATATTGCATCCATACCTGGTGACTTTTAATCAATTACTTTTCTAATCGTAGCAGAGACTTCTTCCCTTGTTATTGGCCCCCATATCTGAATCTCTGTGGATTATTATTATTGTAAATACCACAACTGCCATCACTATAATCATCATTGTTATTGCCATTATTGAATTATTATTATTATTATTATTATTATCAATTATATTTATAGATATTTACATACGTTATCCCGTGCAATGCAATTTACCGCTTATGCCATTATTTTTCTTACTCTCAAGTTATCCAGTCTGCGTTTTCGTCGTGATGCTTTTCCTCCCGTAAGCTAACCCTCCAGAACTGCTCCATCTTTTCTTTTCTAAGCAGGCAATCTTTTTGTTTTTCTTCTTTTTTTAAAGACTTTATAAACT
This sequence comes from Morbakka virulenta, assembly GCA_003991215.1. Taxonomy (NCBI): domain Eukaryota; kingdom Metazoa; phylum Cnidaria; class Cubozoa; order Carybdeida; family Carukiidae; genus Morbakka; species Morbakka virulenta. The sequence goes on from RDPX01000122.1 coordinate 486,420, forward strand.
TATATAATTTTTAAAGATTTTTTAATTACTCCTGACTGCACAAACACTGCGCTTTTGCTTGAATCTTCATTTTAAGGCTTTCCCTATTGTCTTAATTTCTTCCTTCATTTGGATGTTAAACTTTTTCAAACTTTGACATTTTCTGGTTCACAGCGTCCTTTAATATCTCAGCCAGCAACGAAAGTTCTCGCTGTAGATGGGCTCTTTCATGATATGTTGGACGGGTTATCATCTACAGATGCTTAACAGGGACGAGCAGTGGCTGACGTTTCGACATGAGCTTGATCACTCTTTGAGGGACGCGCACTTTGGTAACCCAATGAATGATGCGGCATGAATTCCTTTTAGGTGGCACGCTCATATTAATATCAGGAAATAGGCGATCCCCTGCCGGACTCCTTTCTACTACTTTATTCTCTCGGGACCTTATTATTATTATTATGTCTTTTCAAATTTTCTTTAGAGCGCGTAAAGCTTGGAAACTACGTAACATCGGGTTATTACTCATAACCTGAGGTATTATGTCATGCATGTATGCTTTATAGTTTTCTAGTTTTTCGATTTCTTTATAGAGAAAGTGCTTTTCTGAGAATGTGTGACGTTGAGTTTAAAACTATTTTCTGGATTTCTGGCAAATGAAAATTTCCCGGGATTAAATCGAAGTATTTTCGAGTTCCTTTCTTTACCATGCCAAGGGCTCCTACAATAACCGGTGTTATCTCGTTCTCATGTTCCACATCCGACTGACCTCGATTTATAAGTCCTTATATTTACCAAGCTTTTCAAACTCCTTGGCGGTGATGTTGTTGTCGAATGAGACATTGATATCAATCATCTGGCACTGCTTGGTAAATTTATCCTTTATGACAATGTCTGTTCTGTTAGCCTGAATCGTTCTCATTGGGAAATCCCATAATATGGTTACTTGTGGGATGTCTATTAATGGAAAGGGTTGATGTTCGTACCATTTTTCAACAATTTCAATTCCATAGTAGCTACACATTTTCTAATGAATATGCTGACCTACACAGTTGTGCCTATTAGTATGCTAGTTTGGCGCTAGGATTTGACAACCTGACACCAAATGGTCAATCGTCTCCACACTTTTATCACAGAATATACATTTCGGATCGGCACCATTACGTATAACGTTTGCTTCGTAGTTTCGGGTTAATAAATTCTGGTTCTGTTTAGCTATTATAAATCCCTCGGTTTCCGCTTGAAGACAAGCACTACTAAGCCACCTGTGGATGTCTGATAAATCTACACCAGGTTTTTGGCTGCGTACTGCATATTGTCCATGAAGCGGTTTGATTTTCCAAGTTTCGCCAATTGCTTTTTTCCCTTTTACTTTCGCAAAGGTTTTCAGTTTGTGTACATTATCAGTAACGTGTTCTTCATCTCCATTCTCTTCAGCTGTATGTTGAAGGACTACTTCAAGTTCTTCAGCTAACTTTGTTGGTTCCTTGACGATAGCATGTAACTTATTTCTTTCGTGATACCTGTACACTATTTTTAGTATCCAGTCCTCAGGAAGACTCAGGTATCTATGGAGACCAATAGTAGATGTTTTATATCCAAGCTGTAATTGGGTCAGGCCTCTACCTCCTTTCTTTCTTGCTACGTACAAGCGGTCAATGTCAGCTTTGGGGTGGTGCATATTATACATGGTAAGTATTTTACGTATTTTGGTGTCCAGTTTAAAGGTAGAGGAACGCCCTGGAGAAAAGAGGCATGAAAGTTAGCAGAGCTAAAACCGAATATGGTCTTGAATGGGAGAGGGGACGAAGAGATAAGAATGCAAGGAACGATAGTCAAGAGGGTGGACGAATTCAAGTATCTTGGGTCCACAGTACAGAGCAATGGAGGCTGTGACAGAGAAGTGAAAAAACGAATACAGGCGGGATGGAACTGATGGAGGAAAGTTACGGGTGTTATTTGCGATAGGAAGATATCTCCGAAGATAAAGGGCAAAGTATATAAGACAGTTGTGAGACCTGCATTACTGTTTGGTCTAGAGACAGTGGCGACATCAAGGAAACAGGAGGCTCAGCTAGAGGTGGCAGAACTACTAATACTCCGATGGTCCTTGGGAGTCACCCGGTTGGACAGGATACGAAACGAGTATATAAGAGGCACTGCGCATGTCTGGGAGACAAGCAAAGGGAGTCAAGACAGAGGTGGTTTGGCCATGTGCTCAGGAGAGAGGAAGAGTATATAGGAAGGAGAATGCTGGAAATGGATATACCTGGGAGAAGACGAAGAGGCAGACCGAAGATAAGATGTATGGATGTGACTAAAGAGGACATGAGAGCTGCAGGAGTGCAGCAACATGAGGCAGCAGACAGAGCGAAATGGAGGAGACAAATCCGCTGTGGCGACCCCTAAAGGGAAAAGTTGAAAGTCAAAGAAGAAGAAGAAGAAGAAGGTCTCCAGTTTTTTAATTTCACTAAGATTCCAGTCAATTACGTTGTAACTGTAAGTAATGACCGGGATTTCCAGTGTATTTATAGCCGTAATCCTGTTTTTAGAGTTTAACTCGCTCTTAAGAATAACCCTATTCCTTCTAACAAGTTCTTTCCTTAATTTCTCTTTCATATCTGAGTGTTAAACCCCATTAGATTCGTTCACACCTAGATATTTGTACACTTATTATTATTATTATTATTATTGTTGTTGTTGTTGTTGTTATTATTATTATTTCCATTTTGTAATCAGGCCAGGCCAGGCAATATAAACTACTGGGAGCAACTAAGAGTTTTGGGATTTTAACAGTTGAAAAATAAAAGTACGAAAAGATGAGTAATCGTTTTTCGAGAAGGGTTACGTCAGTTAAAGACACGGAAGGAAGGTAGTTAAAGATTTTTCTACGGACATTTGTTGTCAAATCGATCACCGGAAATTGATGTTGCACAATATAAATCTAATCTTACATGTTGCATTGTGGCAAATTCCTGCATCCCATTCAAACACTTGCCGATGAGGGGGGAGATAAGTACATGTTTCTCCTGACGTGTTTCTTAACATCTTTTTGTACACCCAATATAGTTGCGGTGGCGCAAAGCGCACGTGTATTCATCCAAAGTAAGAGATTTGGGTATTTTGCCTTTAAATGTGAAATTTTATTTTATTTTAGAAAGAGGGCGTTTTTTTATTGCAAAAACTGCGAATGAGGTCATTTTCTATTTTTCGTGACATTTTTCCCCAAACTGGTAGCACCATCATAAAATATTTTTCTGGAACAGTGTTAATGGGGTTTTGTTCTTACTTATTTTATTAAAAAACGTAAGGATGCATTTATCCACGAATAGAAGGATACCCATTTTTGCGGAAGTTTTCTTAAGATTGTGGACTTCGTTATGTAGGGAGCCATATGATGATGCAATTGCATAAACGCGATACAGCAAATTTGAAATTACTCCTCTGTTATACGTATCACATCATGAAGGGAAAAATTTTTGTTGACATCTAAAAATGGAATGGTATTTCCATTTACTTGGTCACAAATGAAATTGATTTTGGAATGTTGTGGTGTCAAGCACTGCGCTAATAGAGTGATGTGCTCTCAGGCCGAAGAAGAACAAAAATGTCGTCGACGTACCTGGTAAAGAAGACTGAAATGAAGGATAATGGGAACTCCTCAGGCTGTTTTGACTCATGATAGCATAAAAAAGCATTTGCTGATACACAAATTTTAATAAAGTAATAGATATTTTAAACAAAATGCTTTTTCTGGTTTAATAATATTGTTATTATTAATAATAATAATAAAAGTAATAATAATAATAATAATAATAATAAAAAAACAATATTCAGTTATCTGTGACCTGGACACATCTGCACAAGAAATTTCCTTTTGCTTTAACGAAAACCCCTTGATCAAATTCGCTTCTTGGCCTCGCTGCAAGGAAGAAAGACATTACAACAACAACAACAACAACAAGATTAAAATTAATCTAAAAAATATCTTTAGGAATTCCGTTTATTACTTTTTTGATAGAGTTTACCATTGTATTTTCTTTTGTTTTTATTTCCTACTTTT